>JACXGI010007570.1:20479-36932 GCA_016801175.1 Esox masquinongy
CAACACCAGCAGATGACATGGCACCCCAAACCATCACTGACTGTGGAAACTTTACACTGGACTTCAAGCAACGTGGATTCTGTGCCTCTCCTCTCTTCCTCCAGACTCTGGGACCTTGATTTCCAAAGGAAATGCAAAATTTACTTTCATCAGAGAACATAACTTTGGACCACTCAGCAGCAGTCCAGTCCTTCTTGTCTTTAGCCCAGACGAGACGCTTCTGACGCTGTGTCTTGTTCAAGAGTGGTTTGACACAAGGAATGCGACAGCTGAAACCCATGTCTTGCATACGTCTGTGCATGGTGGTTCTTGAAGCACTGACTCCAGCTGCAGTCCACTCTTTGTGAATCTCCCCCACATTTTTGAATGTGTTTTGTTTCACAATCCTCTCCAGGGTGCGGTTATCCCTATTGCTTGTACACTATTTTCTGCCACATCTTTTCCTTCCCTTCGCCTCTCTATTAATGTGCTTGGACACAGAGCTCTGTGAACAGCCAGCCTCTTTAGCTATGACCTTTTGTCATGCCCTCCTTGTGCAAGGTGTCAATTATCGTCTTTTGGACAGCTGTCAAGTCAGCAGTCTTTCCCATGATTGTATAGCCTACAGAACTAGACTGAGAGACCATTTAAAGGCCTTTGCAGGTGTTTTGATTTAATTAGCGGATTAGAGTGTGGCACCAGGTGTCTTCAATATTGAACCTTTTCACAATATTCTATTTTTCTGAGATACTGAATTTGGGGTTTTCATTAGTTGTCAGTTATAATCATCAAAATTAAAAGGAATAAACACTTGAAATATATCAGTCTGTGTGGAATGAATGTATATATTATACAAGTTTCACTTTTTGAATGGAATTACTGAAATAAATCAACTTTTTGATGATTCTAATTATATGACCAGCACCTGTATACCTGCGCCCTAATGCAAAAGTGCCCTAACACTCTTATCTCAATTAACGTGCCCTAACATCATTAATAGACCCATCGGCCCGTAAGTGAGATAATATAACTGCAGATTTAAAACGTGACCTAACACATATCCCAATGGCCTATTCCCGACTGTATTGTGCTCTTACCTCCAAAATTCAATTTCCTCGGGAAACCTGTACTGATCAGGCATGAGTCACAGCTCCAGTCAGGCACTCCTACTCAACCCCTCAAAGGATAGCCCTCTTTCGGGGGAGGTTTGAGCTCCAGAGATCTCTCTCTGGCCATGCACGGTTAACCTGTTTGGAAAAAGACTCAAACTGAGCAGGATTAGGATCCCGAATGAGCACCCGAAAGTGAGATGGCAGTTTCTAAAGTCCAAACAGTTTACGAAAATGGTAGGTAAGACAGAGGAAAACTCAGTTGCACAATAAACAGTTTATTCTTGCAAGGAGTGAGTACAGAGGTTACAAAGTAACAATGAATGATCTCTAAATTAATACAGGGCAATCATCAGTACTTAAAGGGGAAAAAGGGGTGTGGAAAGATGCTGCACAGCTGTCCAATGTCAATAAAACACATTCCCTTTGTTCTATCACTACCTAGGTTTTAACCAAGGGGCAGTTCTGTCCTCCCCCACATTAAACCAAGGCCCTGGTGGGTAACCTTTTCAACTCTGAAGGGACACAGCGTCTGGACAAAGAACAGATACACTGATGGTTTAAACAGATCCCCGCCAGATTGATGAGTAACCCAATGATATTCTGATACCAGTCAATAAAGACCCTAAACAAATACAAGATCCCCCTCTCCCACATTCCTTTTCTTATCTAAACATGGGGACTCAGTACTTTAATCAATAAGAATACATCAGTTCAAGAATTTTCCCTGACACAGGAAGAATGCAGCATGTTATCAGAAAATACTGGCAGACAATTTCCATTCTTCTGCATGAAAGCTGCACATGGGACGCTCTTGGACTTTCCAGCCTGACAATGACCCTAAGCACAAGGCCAAGTTGACCCTCCAGTGGTTACAGCAGAAAAAGCTGAAGGTTCTGGAGTGGACTTCACAGTCTCCTGACCTTAATATCATCGAGCCACTCTGGAGAGATCTCAAACTTGCGGTTCATGCAAGACGACCAAAGACTTTGCATGACCTGGAGGCATTTTGCCAAGCCGAATGGGCAGCTGTACCACCTGCAAGAGTTCGGGGCCTCATAGACAACTATTACAAAAGACTGCACACTGTCATTGATGCTGAAGGGGGCAATACACAGTATTAAGGACTAAGTTTATGCAGACTTTTGAACAAGGGTCAGTTGATTTCTTTCTTTGTTGCCATGTTTTCTTTTATGATTGTGCAATTCTGTTATGACCTAGAGTTGAATGTGAATCCCATAAGAAATAAAAGATGTGTTTTGCCTGCTCACTCATGTTTTCTTTACAAATGGTACATATATTACCAATTCTCCAAGGGTATGCAAACTTTTGAGCACAACTTTATTTAACTTCTGTACTTGACTGATGAGAAGTAGATTTTGAGGCATTGTTGGTGGCCCCAGGAACTCATTATATTGTACGGGTGACATTAAGCCTCGTGAATGGGCATCTTATGGTGTCTTATGATAATGTATGTATGTACAATCAATATGGAGTCTGATAAGAATTTATCACATAGGTTGGATTCTCCTGCACTTATTTTCCTACCTGTTTCCTCAGTAACATTCTAAGTGGTAAACTTTTACCCCTTAACTACAGGTAGCCAGGAGGTCTCCTTTCTCAAATTTCTGCTTGAGGACAGTTCTTCCAGTGGAAGAGGAAGCATGATGATCTTTAGCTGGATCCAAATTCGGCGACTTGCACAGAGTTGCACCCTGAACCAAAACGGCTACCATGCAATACACTCTGGTGTACGGCAGTTGGTCAGGAGTTCATCCTACCGCAAGACAATGACCCAAAACATATTTCTAGTCTATGCCAGAGCTACAGTGGATATAAAAAGTCTACACACCCCTGTTAAAATGCCAGGTTTTTGTGATGTAAAAGAATGAGACAAAGATAAATCATGTCAGAACTTTTTCCACTTTTAATGTGACCTATAATGTGAACAATTCAATTAAAAAACAAACTGAAATTTTCGAGGGGGAAAAATGAAAAATAAAAACCTTACAACAACCTGGTTGCATAAGTGTGCACACCCTCTTATAACTGGGGATGTGGCTGTGTTCAGAATTAACACATTCAATCACATTTAAACTTATGTTAAATATAAGTCATTACACACCTGCCATCATTTAAAGTGACTCTGATTAATCACAAATAAAGTTCAGCTATTCTAGTAGGATTTTCCTGACATTTTCTTAATTGCATCTCAGAGCAAAAGCCATGGTCCGCAGAGAGCTTCCAAAGCATCAGAGGGATCTCACTGCTGAAAGATATCAGTCAGGAGAAGGGTACAAAAGAATTTCCAAAGCATTAGATATACCATGGAACACAGTGAAGACAGTCATCATCAAGTGGAGAAAATATGGCACAACAGAGACTTTACCAAGAACTGGACGTCCCTCCAAAACTTGATGAAAAGACGAGAAGAAAACTGGTCAGGGAGGCTTCCAAGAGGCCTACAGCAACATTAAAGGAACTGCAGGAATTTCTGGCAAGTACTGACTGTGTGCTACATGTGACAACAATCTTCCATATTCTTCATATGAATGGGCTATGGGGTAGGGTGGCAAGATGGAAGCCTTTTCTTACAAAGAAAAACATCCAAGCCCGGCTGAAGTTTGCAAAAACAAACATCAAGTCCCCCAAAAGCATGTGAGAAAATGTGTTATGGTCTGATGAAACCAAGGTTGAACTTTTTGGCCATAATTCCAAAAGGTATGTTTGGCGCAAAAACAACACTGCACATCACCCAAAGAACACCATACCTACAGTGAAGCATGGTGGTGGCAGCATCAAGCTTTGGGGCTGTTTTTACACTTGCCCTAGTGTTTCTTGTGAGTCATTGTTGGCTGTTACGCCTCTGTTTCGTGTGCCTGAACGTGTGTTCAGTAGTGATGGCAAAATTAGGCTTTCTGAATTTCTGAGGCTTCCCAGGCAAGTAGTTAAAATAGGACATATTGTGTCACTTTTGGATGATTGAATGACAGCAGGCGGGACTTCCGGTTTGGTAGGTGGGTACTTCCGGTGCGACGTATGTTCCGGGGTGGGACTTCTGGTGTGTTCCAGGGTGGTACTTCCGGTATGTCATATGCATGTCCGGGGGATGAAATATGGTATGGGGTGTGCAGTAAGTAATTTATGGTGGCTTAAATGTTTAACAATAGGGCTCCAGGGTTCTGGGAATGTTAAATTCACCAGATATTCGATGTTACGATAAGTCCGATGTTTTACAATCAGCGCCAGGGTTCGGGAATGTTAAATTCCCAAGGCATAAGATAGAAAGAGGGGTTCGGGACTTACGATTTTGGAGCGTTTCTGTGCATTTATTATTTTGACATGAAATTGGTCGTAAGATCAGACCTGCCCATTGTAATGGTCCACAAAAATAGAAAATAATCCTTAGCACAATATGTAATACATTCAGGTTGATAAACATCCCTCGTTTTACACAAGGTTTGTAATCCACCATAGTAGTACTTCATACATACATCGTGTGGGTGACACTAGTATTCTAAAGGAAAATTAAACCTAGGTCGAGCAGACATGGCTTGTTTGATTGCGTTATGGTTGGGTTAAGATAGTGTTAAAAATAAAACTGACGACTTTGGCACGTGTATGTATGATCAATGATTATTCGTGAAATCAGAATGGGTATTTTAGGTCAGCATTAACCTCTGAGTTGCATTATATGGCAAAAAGTTACAAACGAACCCAGAAGGTGGAGTTTAAATTTGTATGAACAATGCTTTTTCGTTGACAGCACAAGAGACGTTATTTCTGGTAAACAAAACCTTTGTAAATGCGTCTTATCAAATTGTACAATGGAGATTAACACAAGAATGTTGTCGACAAATTGGTAGAATTGTTTAACAGGCAACGATGCTTACGAACTGTAGTGTGTGTGCGCGTGTGTGTTTGCGGGGATGCGAGACTTCCGGGTATTGCAGCATGAAATTAATTCAGATTTTTGTATTCTGTATTATAGACTTATGTCGTTTTTAAAAAAGATTAATGGCAATATTAAGATAAACGTTTGCAAGTGTATGTATGCGGATGAGTTTGTCCTTAATAGACAAAATTAAATGACGTGATGTTGCGGCAAAGACGTGATAACTAACAAGAATGGGGTTTCAACAGGACTGGAAGTATCAAATGTAAACAAATACCTGAACTAAATAATTTAGCTTCATCCGACCGTATCACAATTTTATTTAATAGTAACGATATCATTCTGAAGTGGTGAATGGTGACATGTAACCAATGACAAAGTTAAGAGGCGTAACCCTTTGGAGGTGTACAGGTTGTGTTGTCATTATTAAATCCGCGGCTGACACAGAAGACATCTGCAGTTTTGAGCGCTGTGTAGGCCGTTTACATAGTAAGTACAAGTTATTTCATTTTAAATAATTGTTTTGAATTGTGTTGCATTTATAAAAGCTAACAAACGACACATTTGAACTTTTTAAAAATGTATAAAACAATTATATTATGAAAATGATGGGGCAATCCAAACGTTAACAATTTATCTGTCTTTCATATTGTCTGTTGAAGTAGTCTTTTAACATTTAGTAATCATCAGCTTTAAATGCCTGTATATACTAGGTCTTCTGTTAAACCACTGTTTTTATTTCAGACCAAGTAACCAGCATCAGTGTCAGTTGGACTGCACGGTTGTGATTTTACGCAACATCCTGAACAGACACTTTTTGTGTAAGTGACAATCTGCAAATAGCTGAATCTTTGTACTCTATATGTCAACGAACAGTGTGGAGCGGGGTGATGTTGGAGACTACAACACCATAATGGCTTCAGCTACAGAACCCCCCACTTTGTGGCTGTACAGCTTCAGAGTTTTTGTTTCATAGTTACCCCCATAACACAATACTTGAAAGCTGAAGGTAATACATCTCTACAGTCAACTCATCAAAACTGTGATATATGTAAATGTATGTTTGAGATAGAATAATATTTTAACCTGTAAGTGGATCATTATTTACACATTAAGCTAGAGAAATGGGGAAAGATGGTGCTAACAACAGACCAGACACTGAACAACCATCAACTTCAACACATATCCAACAGATTGTACCTAACACAAGTGCACACAGCGATACTCCCATAGATAATACGCAATACAGCGAAAAGACCCCGCATGTCGGCACCAGGGTAACCCCATCAAGAGGTACAAAACTGTGAATCTGTTAGTCTACAGATTACACATGAGCAAGTTAATACATTGTTGCACAGCGATACAGACATTAATCCACAGATACAAGGTTTGTTAACCAAGATTAGTAGCCCACATTTTTTGGATGATCTAGTTGACTCTCCTCGGAGCTCACTGACACATAGTCATTACAACAACCCGATTGATTTCGAAAGGTTCAGATCTTTAACACAGACCGGTGATGGTGATATTAGAGTGACACAACGTAACCAATTTGACAATGTGGAATTACGACAGTCTGTAAATTTCCAAAATATAGGAGAAGTTGATGATTTTGGTGCGTTTTATGCACGCAATATGAAAGGTTTGGATACTTTGATTGTTAGAGCTTCAGACTTTGTACAAGGTCCAGCCTACAGATAGAACTGTTTGGTGAATCTCTGATCTCCTCGGTACATGTCCCCGTGAGAGCTGATGAATATAATGAACACACGTCTGGTGGGTTACTCGAAAGTGTTATGCAGAGTAATGCAGAGCGTTTGGTTGATGAATCACTAGAGCTAGTTATGCAAATTGTCAACAACCGTGAGGGTAGAGGGGCGTGACGTAAGGCTCAAACGCTATTGCTAGATCAGATTAGCGCAAAAAAAAAGGAGGCATTTATATGTGGTGTTGAATAATGATTCTATGTGCTTTTCAATTTGTTTGATGGGTATGTTGAAACCACAGTACACGTGTGATGAGGCCATGGCTAGTGGTCGTCAGCGACATACAAATTCTAGTTTAGCGTTAGATTGTGTGACATTCACAGATGTTGTCCGGTTTGAACAAGTGACAGGGTGTAAAATTGTTGTATTTCACTGAGCCCGTGAAGGGGGTTTTTACTAAGTTTCAAAACAGCGAGGACCAACATCCTAGAACTGTCTTCATGTACTTACCCAACAACCATTTCTATGGCATCACAAACCTGAAAGGTTTTCTGGGGGTGCCATATGTCTGTGAGTGGTGTTATACAAGTTTTAACACCCGCGGTGATCACGGTTGTAAACACAGCTGTAGTGTATATCTTCATACACATTGTCATAACCAGCCTCGGAACACAAAGCAGTGCCCGGATTGTAAGCGGATATGTTTTTCCGACTTTTGTTACCTCCATCATAAAGGCTTGAAGTTCCACAAAGGTGCAGGTCGTTGGGTTAGCAGGTGTGACCAGAAGAAATACTGCGTCAATTGTAGTTATCAGGATACCGTTAGTATTACCAACTATAAAGCGCACAAGTGCATGGTTAACATGTGCCCCAATTGTAACGTACATGTGACTGTTGAAATGAATCATCAATGTTTCATAAAACCCTCTAAACCTGAGGACCTCAGTGAGCGCTACATATTTTATGATTTTGAGACAATAGCCAATCCTGTGAACGGCACACACACTGCAAATTTTGTGTGTGCAATAACCTTTGATAACGAGATGTGGTGTTCAGCCGTAGGTGGTTGTGTCGCTGCTTTTTTCCAAAAGTTTAGACAACCGAAATATACTGACTACCCCTTTGAAGCACACAACTCGAAAGGTTTTGATGGTTATATCTTGATGCAACACCTTGTTAACAATGGTATTGATGCGACACTTATTGCTAATGGTAGCAAGCTCATGATTGTTACAGACAGCACATCAGAGATACATTGATAGTCATTGCTTTCTACCAATGAAGCTGGCAGCATAGCCACGTGCTATGGGTTTTAAGGATTTGAAAAAAGGCTACTTTCCTTTCTTAAGTGTAAAGTCAAGGAGAATGAGAACTATGATGGCCCCCATCTGGAACCCTGCTACTACGGTGTGAATACCATGATGGCTAAAGAAAAATATGAGTTTTTGCAATGGTACGAAACGGTTTCCAAAGACACCTTTGTCATGAAGGATGAAATAAAGGCTTACTGCGCGAATGATGTGGTCATCTTGAGAGAGGGTTGTATGCGTTACACACAAGTTCCTGGAATGTGGTGGTGTTGACCCCTGTTACGAACCCTGTGGTTGTAGCAGTCTAGGATGGATGGTACAGAGACCCGTAACATAAAACTCATGCAAATTAGTGTAGTGTAAATGAACAGTGAGAACAAACGACACAGACAACCAAAGCTACCGTCAAACATAAAATGTTTATTACAAACACACGGTAAACGGGGTAGGGAAAAGGGGCTGAGCTGGACCCAAGAAATGAATTAATATAGTCAAAACACCCCTAAACTGAACTTGCCTGCCTCAAGAACCGCTTAACTAACTACTAACCAATATAAAAATGACGTGGGTGGTCCGCTCAGTTCTAACTAGTGTTTTTAGACAAAGTTTTCCAACAGGTTGTGTATGCCCAAGGGCGACTTGCTAAAAAAAAACTTTTCCCAGGGACACAGGGATAAACAAAACACACAGGTTGAACAAGGACTAAACAGCACACAGCAAACAATTGACTAGACAACACCAAACAAAACACCACAGCAATACATACTCACATGATACAGGACAAAGTGAGATGTATGTGCTAAACTAAGTGATGTATGTATGAACAAAGTGTCTGTCTATCAAAAAAGGTATGTATCTCAAGAGTGTCTATGTCCATGTGGGGTAAATCAAAAGAGTCTCTCTGGGGGAACCAACTGACTGGGTTTTTAAACCAGGGATGTGTGACGCAATTGGGTAATGGAAAAAGGAACAGGTGGTGCAATTAGGAGGGGTGTCCACCGATTGCTCCACCTCAGCAGTCAGGCGCTGCACTCTTGACTGCCAGGTGGGAAACACCAACGAGCACAATCAGGAACATAAGAGACACCTGGGGAAACGGCAGGAGGGGAAAAACACAAATGCACATACAGGGTACCTTCATGCTTAACATGAAGGTTGAGAAAGGTTGGGATTTCACCAGGATATCAGATAATATATTTGCATATATATAGTCGTCGACTATATATATAGTCGTGAATATCATGAAAAGGAGAATGTGCAGCTTGAAAAGGAAAACATTGTTGTAAACAGTGCTGGGCGATCTTTGGCTAAATTGGCAATGAATAGTCTTTGGGGTAAGATGGGTGAGCGGTCTAACCTTACGAACACAATGTTAATTACAGATCCAGAGGAGTTTAGCCACGACATTGTTCCAATGAAACAGAAGTTAGTCATTTCTCTTTCATCTCAGACACAGTTGCGATGGTACAGTGGCGTTACACAAAACAGACACCAATCAAACCACATAATGGCAATATTTTTATTGCTGCTTTCACAACAGCTTACGCTAGACTCGAGTTGTATTCACTCTTGGAGAAGTTGGATAGACGTGTGCTCTACACAGACACTGATTCTGTGATCTTTGTAAAATGCCACAGGGATTGGGTGCCCCCTCTAGGCCCGTTCTTGGTTGACTTGATCGATGAGTTACCAGATGGTGACAGCATTGCACAATTGGATAGTGGTGGCCCAAAGACATACGGTTACAAAACCGTTAAAGTTCTGACCTGTCTCAAAGCAAAAAGCATTACAGTCAACAGCTACAAGTCTGGTATTGTAAATTTGGAGACGCTAGCAAGACTGGTTGATAACTTTGTACAAGGTGAAGGTGGTGCTGATGATCATGTCCTTGCTAATGCAGACATAAATGCAAGAGATAAAAGAGTGTTCACAATGAAAAACAGAGTACACTTCAGAGTTCTATACAACAAACGTGTACTGCTCCCCGATTACAGCACAAGGCCTTGCAGGTGGTAAATCACATTCTAGGATGGATAGTGACCATAGCGGATTTGACCCATGACTACAACACCCATTCAGCTGTGTTATTAGCGGACCCAGTAACTCGCGTAAAACGTATTTTGTGAAGATGTTGCTGGGTAATCTTGATGTTGTTTTCTTCAAGGAAATTCAGAATATAGTCTGGGTTTATTCGTGTTGGCAACCGTTATATGACGAAATGTTGAAGTTGAGAGAGATTACTTTTATAGAAGGTATACCAGCATCGTTATGTGATGACAATCTGTTACGGATTCAGGAAAACAACCTTTTAGTTATTGACGATTTAATGAAAAGTGCATCAGAGAGTTTGGAGATGGAGAGAGTTTTCACACAATATTCACATCACTGTAACCTGAGTGCCATCTACCTTGTCCAAAACATGTTTCTTGAAGGCAAATCTAGTAGAACTATTAACTTGAACGTAAATGATCTAAACTTGTTTAAAAACACACGCGACAATCAGCAGATTAGTATTTTAGGAACACAAATATATCCCAGCCTTTCTCGGTTCTTCATGGAGAGTTTTAAAGATGTAACACACCCACCCCTTGGTTATTTACTTATAGACTTTAAGGCTACAACACCAGAAGACTACATCTGAGAACAGGATTGTTTTCCGGGCATTGGCCTGTTGTGTACATTCCTAAGAAAATTTGATCATGTCTAAACGCATTCGTAGAAATCTACCACTTTTGAAGATGCGATTTAAGGCACCGCCGAGTCAATGAAAAGTTATTTTAGAATCCCCTTCCACAGACCTCTTTCTATCATTCTGTGAAATTGCTCTTAATCTAAGGCGCGGTAATATACCCTTGACAGAATCGCAGCTGCGTGAAGTGAAGAGAGAAAAATCCAACATTTATATACATGTCTAGAAAGAACACTTCAGTCGCAAAGAAAAGAAAAACCATCAACCAATCTGGAGGTTTTTTACCACCGTTACTAAGCGTTACAGTGCCATTCCTAACCAGTCTAATTGCATCGAGACGCGGTTAAGCAATAAGGATCATGCTCAGTACATGTTTCTGTTACAGTTTTGTTGCGTCACCAGAAAAACTGAGAATCCAAAACGACTTGAACCGATGTAAGAAATCTGTCGAAAATGATTTGGACTCATCGATTCGCAATATACTGTTGAAGACTGATATGGATTTACATGAAAAAGCTAAAAGATACTCTGCCATTTTACAAATATTTTTGACTGTTGTTAGACAGGGTGAGCTTGACACAAATACACTGACTTTAAGTCTACCTGGGTCTGAGACTGGGGCTGATGTAGTCAACATGACTGAGACTAATGAAACTGCTGATCGAAATGTTAACCTTGTTGATGAAATTTTGGACAATGTGCCTGCGAGGAGTAAGAAGAATGTTGAATATATTCTAAATAGAATGCTCAGGTCTAAAGATTTGACTTCAAATGGTGAATTCATTTTCAAAGGAGAGATAATCAAGGGTTCGCACCTGTTGGATCTGGTTAAAAGTGTGACAGCAAACACCAAAATTGCTGATGCTAGAAGGCCTTTGGGGTGGGGGGAGTTCTTAGAGGCCATGGCATGTATTAACATGCCTTTTACAAAAATTCCAAATGAGGATTTTACGCCTTGTAAGGCGTAAAATCAATTTGTATAAACAAACGGCTGGTGAGACACTGGATTATTTGACCACACCCAGGGCACCTACTTCTAATACCACTCCCACCGCAACTGATTATCATTCAACCAAAGCATTCTTTGTATCCCATACCATAGACCCCACAAAATGGCTTCCATTTTAATGTTTTTTATTATTATTATTTTTTTTAATCATTTGTGATTCATTGTCAAAGTATATGTTTTTGCCTTGACTGTTTGTTGTATGAATATGTCTATGTAAACATCGATGTTGTTTTACAATTGCTTTTATTTTTGTATAATAAAACAGGCAATAAGATATACTTTTAACTGTCTATTTCTTTAACAACCATGACACAGATTAAATGATTCACAAGATTGAGCATGCTGTATACAATTAAACGTTTGTCTATCATGCTTACTTTGATACATCTTAAATACAAACTTTGAGACTAACATATAATTTTTTTGTAAATCATCAGTATAAAAAGACATAACATCTTTGTAACTCAGACCTCTTGTCATTTGATGGAGAAAGAACACACAATGTTGTCCACAAGTGGTCAAAATCACATCCTGGACCTGTTTTGAGCTGTATTCCACACTCTCACAGGTTTGCAGAAAAGCCATGATTGACTTGGGAAAATACATAAAATCTGGGGAGTTTCCAAAACTGTCATAAAACCTTCTGACACCGTCGTCTGTGATGTAAATAGCCAGCCAATGTACTCCGGGTTGATTAGTTGGGTGCGTATTAACAATCATCATTGATGCTACATCTCGGATAGGTCCACCGGATAGTTGGTCGCATGCCAGCACACCGTAGAAATTAGTCCTAGATGTAAATTGGTTCACCACGCCAGTCACCTCTGAGGAATTCATTTCTCATCTGTTTGGGTAATGTTTCCTTAATGTAGTATACCATGATTTGCCTCCGATTGGACACTTCGATAATGGAGTTAAAAATAGAATGAACAACCATATTAATTGTGTGGGGTAGTGCGTGACTGAACTTCATCTTAAGTCGGACATTTCCAGACTTAATCAGGGATAGGTGCTGACCGCATTCCTCATCCGGTGCACAGTTGAATTTATAAAGAGCATAGCCGTGTAAGAAGTCAGACCGGTCAATAGCCATGACTTGGTCCTTTAGGTGTTTTCCTGAAGCTAGGCCCAATTGGTAAAATTCATGCACTGCTTATCCCGATGTGTAATCTGGTTTTAATGGTTTGCTAGGAAATTGTTGACCGTCCACATACATAGCCATAAACTCCAAATTATAATGTTTGAAATTAAACAGATTTTTTTGTATAACTTCCTGTAAAACTGACATTGTCCACCAATCTGACGACACTGCATTTTGGTAGGGGTCCAAAAATTGGTTTTCCTGGTTACAAACACGACTCCCTGCAGGTAAGCTAAAAGTCTTCATGCACACCCTTTCAAGTGGGTACTTTGGATTGGTTGAAAGTAGCGCTTAAGCGTGTCCAAGTTTCAGTCACTTTCTTGACAAGTCACTTTGGTCAAACACATTCATGTGAGGGATGCACGTTGACGCCGTCAGACATTGCTGTGCATTGTGGGATTGTTGACATGCTGTACACAGCTTGCTGTTACCTGGCTACCTGCTTTTTCGAATTTACTCTATATAAACTAATTGGTTAAATTCTACTTTAAGAGTTTACCAACGCAATATTTTTATCTGTTGACTTTTTACCCAACTTTTCTACACCGGGACTCTATTTGGACATAATTAACGGAACTACTCACCCCTCCCTGAACAACCGAAGCTAAGTACCATTATTATGTCTTATCACTGTAATTGTTGTAGCTACAACACGGAGGAGAACTATCGTCTTCAGGTAAAGATAGCAGTGTTAGAGGCTCGGCTTCAGACACAAATGTCAGGCAAGGATTATGTTAGTGTAGAACTGGAAAAAACTGCGTCTGTGCCACCAGGAAGAAATGACAGTGTTGTTAGCCCCCCGGCACAGCTCCTGCAGCCGGGCAAGAACTTTCTCTTGGTCACTGGGAAGAAATGCCGTCGACCAGTTAAACCTGGGTTGCTGCTAGAGCCGACTGAGATTTTCAACAGGTTTTCCCCACTGCAGTGGGAGTCAAGGCCCGAGCCGTCTTCGGAGGGAAATGATCGGCAGTCATTTTCTACCGGTGGCCCGGAAAAACTGAAAACTTTAGTCATCGGTGATTCCATGTGAAACATGGCTAAAGCCTGATGAATTTACTGCCCTAAATGAAGCCTCTCCTCCTGGCTATACAAGTGATCATATCCCCCGTGCATCCCGAAAAGGAGGGGGTGTTGCTAATATTTATGACAGTAAATATGAATGTACTTTTAAAAAGAATGAAAACCAGTGATGTGTTTAAGTTTTACTCATGAAAGTTAACCAGGCTGATAAATCGTTTTACATAGCTACTATTTACAGGCCCCTCGGGCCATAAACAGTGTTCCTCAATGACTTTCCAGAATTCTTGTCTAACCTTGTAGTCATGGCAGATAGTATTCTAATTTTTGGCGATTTCAATATTCATGTGGAAAAGTCCAATGACCCTCTTCAAAAAGCCTCTGAAGCCATAATTGACTCAATGGGTTTTATCCAACATGTCTCAGGTCCAACACACTGCCAAAATCATACCTTAGATTTAGTCCTGTCACGAGAAATAGATATTGTAGATCTAATAATTTCCCCCAAAATCCTGGATTATCGGATCCCTGTCTTATTACATTTACCGTTAAAACAGGAAATCCACTTGCTCTGCAAACAATGAGTTTCAAAAGCCGTACTATAAATTCTGAGACTACAAATAGATTTCTTGATATTCTTACAAGCTCGCTCATCAACGACAGAGTAAATAATTCCGCAAACGATCTAAACGAGGATCTAAACTCAACACTGCGAAATACTTTAGATACGGTTGCACCACTAAAAACAAAAGAAATACGCAACAAGAAACTTGCTCCCTGGTACACAGACAATACTAGAGCACTCAAGCAAGTAAGTGGCGCTCCACCAAGTTGGAAGTATTCAGACTAGCCTGGATAGACAGTACACTACAATACCGAAAAGCACTCATATCTGCTCGATCAGCTTATTTCTCCAGCCTGATTGAGGTGAACAAAAACAATCCAAAATTTTTCTTTGATACAGTTGCAAAGTTAACAAAAAAGCAACGCTCAACAAGTGAAATGGGTCTTCACTTTAGCTGTAATGAATACATGAACTACTTTGATGAAAAGATCATCAGCATTAGAAAACAAATAACTGACTCCTCCTTAAATAGTTATAGTCCCCAAAATCTCAGTTGTCCTGAGAATGTCCTGAACCTCCCTGACCAGGTGTCAATGGGGACACTTGAATTTTTTGATCCCGTATCCCTGGACACATTCACTAAATTTGTAATGAGTTCTAAACCCACAAATTGTCAGCTAGACCCGATTCCAACAAAATTACTTAAGGAGCTATTTCCTGTGCTAGGTCAGCCAATGTTGAACATAATAAATTGCTCCCTTTCCTCCGGATGCGTACCAAACTCACTAAAAATAGCGGAAATTAAGCCTCTTCTAAAAAAATTTAATCTGGATCCAGACATATTCAACAATTATAGGCCAATATCGAACCTCCCGTTCCTATCAAAAATCTTAGAAAAATGTGTTTCCCAACAACTGAATGCCTTCCTGAAGACAAATAACATTGATGAAATGCTCCAGTCCGGTTTCAGACCCCATCATAGTACTGAGACTGCACTCGTGAAGATAACAAATGATCTTCTAATGGCCTCAGACAAAGGTTCCGCATCCGTCCTGTTGCTTCTTGACCTTAGTGCTGCTTTTGACACTATTGATCACTCCCTTCTCTTAGAGAGACTGGAAACCCATATTGGGCTACGTGGACATGTTCTAGCCTGGTTTAAATCTTATTTATCTGAAAGATATCAGTTCGTATGAGTGGATGGCATATCCTCTGACAAATCAAAGGTATGTTTTGGTGTTCCTCAAGGCTCGGTTCTGGGCCCATTATTGTTCTCACTATATGCTGCCTGTGGGTGATGTAATCCGGAGTCACAATGTCAATTTTCACTGTTATGCTGATGACACACAGTTATATATTTCAATGAAGCAGAGAGAAGCCCCAAAATTAGCTACTTTGGAAGCATGCGTTTCAGATATTAGGAAGTGGATGACAGAGAACTTCTTGCTTTTAAATTCAAGAAAAACAGAAATGCTCGTTTTAGGACCCAAGAAACAAAGAGCTTTGTTGGCAGATCTCACTGTGAATCTCAACAGCTGCATGGTCGTATCCCAAAAAACTGTAAGAAACCTCCGGCGTTACCCTTGATCTTTCCTTCGATGAACATATAAAACGTGTCTCAAGAGTTGCTTATTTTCATCTTCGAAACATTGCAAAAATCTGAAACTTTCTATCAAAAACTGATGCAGAAAAACTAATCCATGCTTTTGTTACTTCTAGATTAGATTACTGCAATGCTCTTCTTTCCGGTTACCCTGATAAATCAATAAATAAACTTCAATTAGTGCTGCACACGGCTGCTAGAATCCTAACTAGAACAAAAAAATTTGAACAAATTACTCCAGTACTAGCCTCTTTACACTGGCTGCCTGTTAGGGTTAGGGCTGATTTTAAGGTTTTATTGTTAACCTATAAATCAATACATGGACTTGCTCCTACTTACCTTGCTGAAATGATCCAGCCATACATACCTACACGTAACCTTAGATCGCAAGATGCAGGCCTTTTAATTGTACCT
The DNA here is from genome assembly GCA_016801175.1 of Esox masquinongy. Taxonomy (NCBI): domain Eukaryota; kingdom Metazoa; phylum Chordata; class Actinopteri; order Esociformes; family Esocidae; genus Esox; species Esox masquinongy. Next base: position 36,917 of record JACXGI010007570.1, read on the forward strand.
AGAATTTCTAAACAAA
>JACXGI010007571.1:0-37008 GCA_016801175.1 Esox masquinongy
TGTCAAGTCAGCAGTCTTCCCCATGATTGTGTAGCCTACAGAACTAAACTGAGAGACCATTTAAAGGCCTTTGCAGGTGTTTTGAGTTAATTAGCTGATTAGAGTGTGGCACCAGGTGTCTTCAATATTGAACCTTTTCACAATATTCTAATTTTCTGAGATACTGAATTTGGGGTTTTCATTAGTTGTCAGTTATAATAATCAAAATTAAAAGGAATAAACACTTGAAATATACCAGTCTGTGTGGAATGAATGTATACATTATACAAGTTTCACTTTTTGAATGGAATTACTGAAATAAATCAACTTTTTGATGATATTCTAATTATATGACCAGCACTTGTATACGTTATTTTTCAAGCAAATAACGTTTGACTGTCTGAGGTCAATATCAAAGACGAAATAGGTAACTGGCTTATTAGCTAGCAAATACTAACTTTCGTTTACTGTGTATACACTTAGTCTTCCCAAACAATTGAGTGGACTGATACAATTGTGAATAAAAATAACCGGTACATACAGGAAGTACCCGTTTATTTGAAATGAGAATTATATCGCGAAAATTAAAACATTATTTCGAGGAATACAACACTGTCATGTTTTTTGAGTTAAACAACACCACTTGTCTTAGTTTGGGGTGTTTTAGAGTAGTTTTCCGCTTGCAATGCAGCTTTGCGATAGGGGTACGTACGGTTTCCATTCTTGAATTTGTACAATGCTAATAACGCTAATTACTGACGGAGACTGAGCAGAATAATAATGGATTGTTTAAAAAAAAAAAAAAAACTCTATGTGCCTGAAGGATCTACTCGGAGTAAGCAGGCTGTCACCGAAATATGATTTTTGGAGGAACTATCCCTTAAACACACATTTGTAAGGTCACACACTGTAAGTCCGTAAATAGAATCTACAATCTAGTTATACACTGAAACAGACATTCATTTTGGAATGTTTTTAGAGGGAGAGCTTTGCTTGGATTCATCAGCTTGCGATTTTTCTGAGTACCAGATCTTAGGGAAATGTGAGGCTGCCGTTGGCAAATGCCCAAGCAGGTGCGCAAAACAGAACATTACTGTACCAGCATCGTAGAATATGAACTAGTGGATCGTCTTGACATAATGAAGTACAATGTAATCACTATAACAAAGTCTTCTACGCGTTATACTATGAGACATGCATTCATATTTAGGTCCAAAGTGATCAACGAGCTTATTTGCGTTTCTATAAAAATGATGTAGCTAGCCTACTCCTGCACTAATGTGGGGAGTTAGCATGAAGCCGCAGCCATCATGACGGGTAGGCTAGCCCTCCCCGCGCGCATTCTTTTACAAAGTGCACGTTTTTACCAACAATCAAATAATCAACTATATATAGATATAAACCAACAATGTTGTTCTCAACATATTAGTCTACTTCCATGTGTGCACCTTCTGTTTCCTGCCTCTCGGACATGTACGTGGCACACTGGCGGCAGAAACAGATGACGTTTATGCCTTTCTAATGCTGCTGAATACAGCAAGCGATTGTTATATGTTTTGGTTAAAAGAAATAACCATAATAAATACATATGCATCAGTGGGCTATTCCTATTTGGTTACAGTACTTACAACGCGCCTCCATCCAAACAACCATGGCCGGACAAAATGACAACAAAGAGCATTCTGCTGGCAGCACAAACGATGTCATCTTCTAATCATTAACTCTTCAAAATAAAAGCGATCAGTTCAATGCCTTGCAATGCGCATGATCAATTATAAAGATGGCGGGCCTCAGTCTCCAACCATTCTTGAGAATTATGGGGCAATAGCATTAAGATAACATACAATTCTGCTAGAGGCTAAGTAGAACTAAGAAACATTGTACCTGCATTAGAGGAGGGGGTGACAGGATGCTAATCTCACTAGAATAGCTGGGGTCAAGAACAGACCGCTTGGTATTCTGTAGTAAACGGGCAGAGTGCCAAATAAGGGAAAAGACGCTGGAGCTAGAAGTCGATTGGTAGGAATAACAATAGGGAAACCCGAAGACGGCAGCTGCCATGAGATATGTGTTAAACAACATATATCTTACCCATATATGGTATGAACCGCTCCTTGAGCCAGAAAAGCAGAAAAACGGGAAAATCTAGGGTAGGGGGCTCATGCTATAAGAACTGTGTGTGCTGTGATTGTGTCAGACTCTGTTGGACTGAGTGCCACACTGTTTCCAGATATATCTGTATGGGGGAATAAAGAGAATAGCCGGCACTGCGATTTTGTCTCCTCTAGATCTCTTCTCATTAACCAACCCGGGGAAGTACTTTAGGTCGGTACTTCAACAGAATATATCTTAAAACCTACTCATGCAGTTTCCACGAAGACAATGTTTTCTTATTTGGAAATTGTTCTTTGTAAGAATCGGTAAGAACAGAATCTACCACACTCAAAATCACATAAGTTTACGCCCACTGGAGTGCTGCCATGTTTGTGCCAAACAATTAGTTGTTGTTTTCTTCAATTCTACAGTTCGGTTTTACAAGGTCTATTACCTCCACCCTCTTCGTTATAAAATTGCGTCCTAAAAGTCGATCATTTTTTCGCGCATTAACATCACGCCAAGTTTGAATATTTACTAGACATCATTAAAAATTGTGTTAAACTGAATAACGTTTGTTATGAAGTTTACTTCCAACACAAATAGCATCTAATGTATGGCTTTTGCCACTGGCCGTTTTAATAGCTTACATGCAAGTAATTTTATCTTATAATACTACTATCTCACTACTTGGAATAGTCATAAGAACTGAGCCCATGTAATCGAGTCTGAAGACGAACTTTACACTGCCAAACCTAATTCATGGAACAACAATGTTAGTTTTCTTTCATACGTGAACGACATTGATGCAATAACTATCAATATAGCTGACGATAACTAACTATTTTGTCAAGTGACAAGACGATAGAATCGTGGAAACCCACGATTTACCGATTAGTAACACTGGGATTTCCAGTTCGAGGTTTTGGCAACTTCCCAAGTTGGAAATCAAATGGTTGTTTATGCTGCATAGCATTACCTCAGAGATAACGAGATAATCAAAATATTTTTTCCCATTTCTGTGACGATTCTTAACTTTCTGGTGCTCTCCAAAAATTAGTTGTGCCAAAATTAGTTGTTCGACACCATTATATGTAGCATCTGTTGAGTGAAAATATTCTGATCTGTGCCTTTATAGTTACCGTCAACTCCACAGTTTATGTTGTCTCTGTCATCACAGACAAGTCACTGTTGGCACAGACAGCTCTTCCTGTTGCACTAGGGATAGATTGGGTTAAATTGTGGTACTACTAGACATGAAAATGTACTCCCCTAAGAAATTAGAGTATGTAAGGATTCTACACAGCCTACTGAGTATTTCTCAAATGCCACATAGACTAGTTTTCCCACTACAGGCCAATATTAACAAACTGGTCTGTACATTTTATTTTGGTACAAAACATATTTCTTTCCCCAATTAATTGCTCTTTTCATTTGCATGCAAACATCATAAAATCCTTTAGAATGAACTATACACATTGCAATTAATTGTAATGAGCACTTTTATTTTGGAAAATAAACTCTGCCGCGTGGTTATAATATACTGCTGCAAGTAGAACGGTACTTAAAATTACCCAAATCAGGGAAAAACGTCGTTGACAGCTGTGGGGACGGGTCTGTGTCTGTAGTTTTATTACGAAAAGTTACTACACCAATCAAATACCAAAATTGTGACAGACCTAATAGTGCGTATGTACATGGAAGAAAGGCATGCTTTTCCCAATATCAAATCGTCTCCTAAACGCTACATAACATGCACTACATGTTTGGAGATTTGAGACTGTGTGATTGTCTACTCTACACCTTCAACCACTAAGCTAATGTTTGTTTCATAATCTCACACAGTCAACAGACATTTTTTTTTCATTGATTGTCATAGAAACTTGAGTGCAAATTATATTAAATAGGAATGGAATTATATTAAATAGGAATAGGAACTTTTACAACCTTGTATTTGCATGTAAAATCTATTTTGGATTCAATCGAATTCATACAATTTTGAGAAAATGTATTTATTTGCAGTAACCTTTTCAGTGAAAATAATATAAACTTCACTACAGGTGCATATTGTTCTAGATATGCCTGGACAAATTCTACACTTATCCCACGTTTCCACTGATGCTTTACCCTGGTACCAGGGGTGATTTATGCTAATGTTGGCTCTAGACTTTCCCGTTTCTACTATACGTTTGGTACCAAGGACTGCTCCTCAAGGTTTATTGGAGGTCTAGGAGGCCTGGCCCCGCTATGCTCCTCAGGGTTTATTGGAGGTCTAGGAGGCCTGGCCCCGCTATGCTCCTCAGGGTTTAGTGGAGGTCTAGGAGGCCTGGCCCCGCTATGCTCCTCAGGGTTTAGTGGAGGTCTAGGAGGCCTGGCCCCGCTATGCTCCTGAGGGTTTAGTGGAGGTCTAGGAGGCCTGGCCCTGCTATGCTCCTCAGGGTTTAGTGGAGGTCTAGGAGGCCTGGCCCCGCTATGCTCCTGAGGGTTTAGTGGAGGTCTAGGAGGCCTGGCCCCGCTATGCTCCTCAGGGTTTTTTGAAGGTCTATGAGGCCTGGCCCTGCTATGCTCCTCAGGGTTTTTTGAAGGTCTACGAGGCCTGGCCCCACTATGCTCCTCAGGGTTTATTGCAGGTCTAGGAGGCCTGGCCCCGTAATGCTCCTCAGGGTTTATTGGAGGTCTAGGAGGCCTGGCCCCACTATGCTCCTCAGGGTTTATTGCAGGTCTAGGAGGCCCGGCCCTGTTATGCTCCTCAGGGTTTATTGGAGGTCTAGGAGGCCTGGCACGTCAGAACGTGTCTCTGTGTTTACCTTCCGGTCAGCTCGAAAGGGTCAGTGGGCCTGGAAGAGGGCGTAAGAGTCGTTCCTGGCAACAAATATGGAGGTATGAGTCTTTTTCCTCCCCCTCTGTTTCCCCGCAGGCGGGTTGCACCCTGTGTGTTGAATGGGGTCCCCCTGTCCCATGGCATTGACTTTTTTGGCAAGAGGTTTGCTCCTCCTGCTCTGCCTACAACCCCACTTTTTGGGGTTTCCATTTTTGATATCGGCTTGGCGGCTTTTTGGGGGACATACGCTGTCCCCTCCATGGACCCTTGATACAGTGACACATGGGTACAGAATTCAGTTTGTTTCACAGCCACCCTCATATTGTTTATCTGTCCATTTAGCTTGCTATGAGGGTATTAATGGGGGAGCGCGAAGAGCTCATCCTTTGGTGGGTTGGTTCCTTGCAGGTGTATGACGTCTTCAGCCAGCCATCAGGTCCACTTAGGACCTGACCCTTGGCCTTGACATATTGTGTGACAACCCATTCTAGCCATTTCATTTGATCAGGTTTTGCTTTAGGGCCTGGCTCCTCGGTCAGTCTGTGACTCCAAAGTTACAATGCACCCTAATCTGGCTTTTGTGCATGAAGGTACCATGATCCTATCAGGTTTTGCAATTCAACATGCTCTCGATCCCAATTATGCAATACGCATTTATTTGGCCCAGACCATGGGGCTGGTCCTGTGTATTTGTAATTATTTATGTTCACGGATAAGTCTGTCCAAACTTTTGACTGGTACTATGCAAATTAAAGGTTGTAAAAGTGTAATTGTATTTGTGGTTATGTTTTGCACTTTTGGGGGGAGTATTTTTATTGAGGGTGTGTAATTGTATTTGTGGTTGTGTTTTGCAGTTCCGGGCCACCATACCCTTTAGAGTGATTTACACTTTCACATTGCAAGTTTCTACAACAACCTAGGAAAAAATATTATGAATAAATATCTCTTTTCAAAGTTTGAAAAATTCTATGAAATCAACAACATATTTTTGAAATTAAAGGATGTAAAATGTGTCCACCCCATTCTAGAACAATGTGCCCTTGCAATCAAGTTTGCAAGACAGTCAATAAAAAAATGATTGCAAATTCTGCATACATAAAATGAAAAAAATGTATCAGCATTTGAGATTTGAAGTTGTTTTCTACGTTTGAGTATGGTTGTGGTGAATGTCTGTTGAATATGTGAATATGAAACCAACTTTACCTCGGTCTGGTTAAAGATGTAGAGGGGCGTATTTGACAATCAGGAAGTTTCGAGTTTCGTTTCACGTACGGCAAGGCATGAAAGATTGGGAAACAATACAATTTTGTTTCTCCATAAGTTTCATTTGTCACATTTTTGTAAACGAAAGTACTGGATATATATATATATATATATATATATATATATATAGGAAACGAGAGAGCCGGTGGTCAAACCCATTAGACAAATCTGAGGGGATGCGATAAGAGGACCTACTCTCATTGAGTTTAATGATGTCATATAGGTAAATTCATTTGTGAACAAATATTTCTTAGCAATAGATGTAGGTTACGTAATCGTTTATTTAATATTTATATACATATTTTAATTCGTTTATTGCTTATTATTTGTAAGTTTGTAATAATTTGCCTAACTGATCACTGAATAATTTGGGGAAGTGTTTGCTTGCTGATCGTTACATTCTTGTTCAAGCTACAACGGATTCTTTGGTTCCTGAATACCAATGTGGAAGGATGAGTTCGCCGACAAAAAAGAAAACACGGTGCGTAAATCTTGAAGCTTTGTGTGGATCAGTGATGATGCATGCTAGCCTATTGTTTAATTATTTGTGAAATATTAAAAATAAATAATGTATTACGCTTTTCATTACGCAGATAATCTCAATGACTACTGCTGTGAAGTTGTAATAAAGTTTTGTATTTTATCCTTAATATCTCGTGCAGTAAACCTGCCAGTTAAGCAGAAATAATATTTCTCAATCAGCTAAAGATAGAAAAAAAGAAAATCGTTTTTTTTCCTGTTGATTTTGAAAATAATTTGAATGGCAGATTATCAGAGTATGCTGAGTTTAGGGACCTTTTTGAAAGTGCAATAGGAACGACTTTTTTTGATTTATTGAATTAGGGTGTGGCAGGAAGCATAGCCCTTTGAGCGTTTGACCAGTACCAGAACTTTCTAGAGTGTATCCTGAAGGCAATGTGAAAACTCAGTAATTTCTTTGAAATAAGAATTTTTAAAAAGTATGTAGGCCTGCAAGGCATCTGGAAAGTATTCAGACCCCTCACCATTTCCTAATTGTGTTACATCACTGCCTTATTTTAGCCTCTATTTTTTCCTCACCAGTCTACAAACAATATTACATAATGACAAAGCAAAAACAGGTTTTTAAAAAGTTTAACAAATTTATATAAAAGAAAATAAATGCAGAAATATCCCATCTACATAAGAATTCAGACCCTTTGCTAGGACACTATTGAGTTCAGGTGCATCCTGTTTCCACTGACTGACATTGAACTTTGCAAATCTGTCTAGAAGGCCAGCATCCCAGAGTCACCTCTTCACTGTTGATGTTGAGACTGGTGTTTTGTAGGAATTATTTAATGAAGCTGCCAGTTGAGGACCTGTGAGGCGTCTTCTCAGACTAGACACTAATTTATTTGTCCTTTTGCTCAGTTGTGCACCAGGGCCTCCCACTCCTCATTCTATTCTGGTTACAGTCAGTTTGCGCTGTTCCGTGAAGGGAGCGCTACACACAGCTGTAAGGGATTTTCAGTTTCTTGGCAATGTCTCGCATGGAATATCCTGCATGCAGTTGGAACTGAACTTCTTTGATGCTCTTGTTCTGTAGACATGCATTTGGTGCAACAGCACCCCCCTTTCTTGACTACCTGAAGGACATCCTGCGGAGGTATCCGGATGGAGGGCAGATATTAAAGGTGTGTCTGATAATCATTAAATCAATTAGAATGTTGTAGAAAGCAAATGCTAACTGACACAAACGTACCTGGAGACACAATGCCATCACTGCCAGTGTGAGCATCTTGTATCATTTGGCCATCACCCAATGGGACTGCCTGTATTTCTGTCTGAATGGTCGGAGCTGATCCAGAATGTATCAGTTGGCCATCATCCAATGGGACTGCCTGTATTTCTGTCTGAATGGTCGGAGCTGATCCAGAATGTATCAGTTGGCCATCACCCAATGGGACTCTCTGTATTTCTGTCTGAATGGTAGGAGCTGATCCAGAATGCGGATGACGCTGGGGCATCGGAGGTGGTGTTCCTCCATGATGAGAGATGTTACGACAGCCAGAGCCTCATGACTGACAAGCTGGCAAAGTACCAAGGTACAGTTGTGTACAGACAATTTAAAATGACTGTAGACTTTACTTTCTAATTTAACCCCTGCATGATAAAGAAAAATAAATAATTTATTATTATGATTATTTTTCACTCTACATTTCTGATTTATTCAACTGTAACTAACATTTTATTTGATGTTTAACAGTGTTTCTATGTGATTTCACATTACTGTTTTCGGCTGGTTTGTCCAGGTGGTCTTTGACAAACTTAAGTTGGGAAGTTCTTTTTTCAGAGCGAGTGTAGGGCAACATCCTTTTATTCCTTACTGACAAAAACAACAAAGGAGAGGCAACCCGCGAACTGAGGCACAACCCAACTGGCACAAACAACGATCCACCCTGGATGTGGAAACTGCTTAACTTAAATATGGTCCCCAATTAGAGGCAATGCGGCACAGCTGCCTCTAATTGGGGACAATCAAAAATGCAGTGCAGAGATGCCTAGAGGCCCCTCTGCAGTCAGGCCATGGCTGTGACCCCCAGGTGCGTGCACATGCCGAGAGGCCCCCAGCCAGTACCTGACAGAAAGATAACTTCAAATCTCCAGATGTTATCTTTGTGCTCTCATTTACCTGATTTAATATTTTAAGCTCTTGGGGATATTTTGGAAGGGCATCCACTTCTACACCAAGTGGCTTTCATGATAAATTCTCTCCTGTTGTAAGTGATTTGCCTCACATTGAACTGATGGTGTTATAAACTTCCCCAGACTGATGTGCTCTCACTACCCTCTTCCTGATGTCCTCTGATATCTATGTTCCTTTCGTCACGGTGTGTTTTGGCATTCACCTATATGGGGAACACCAAACTGATCAGGTTTCTTGTGTTTATTCCCCCGGTACCCAATTATTTACCCACCTGATTTTACTTACCTACTTCATTTAACCAATGCAACTTGGGGTTCACATATTTTTGAATCTGCACAAATTCCTTTTTAATACAAATTTTCTACAATCAATCAATCAATTTATAATATAAAGCCCTTTTTATATCAGCAGCTGTCACAAACTGCTTTTACAGGCACCCAGCCTGAAATCCCAAAGAGCAAGCAACAAAAGTTAATGCACAGTGGCTATGAAAATCTCCATAGTAGGGTCCAAAATATGGAAGAAACCTAGGGAAGCCTCCTTGCCGGTCATCCAGTTTGGAGGGACGACCAGACCTTTGCACGGTCTGGGTGGTACCATACATCTTCCACTTATGGTTTTAACTGGGCTCCAAGGCATAGACAAAGCCTATGAAATCTTTTTACATCCATCCCAACTTGTGCCTTTACATAATTTTATCTCATAGATCTTTTGAAAGTACCTTTCCGCCCATAGTGGATTCTTTGCTATGAAATGTGCTACTAAGCAGGAGACTCCTCTATGAACAACTACAGTTGATCACAGATGGAAGCCAATTAGCTTTGTTTGTGATCTGGAAGGTGGTTGGTCGTACCTCTGCAAGTTCTTTTTTACTCTTTGCAATTTTATTTTCAGACAAAAACAAGAAATTCACTTGGACATTTTTATGTGTGTGTGTGTGTACATATGTATATATGTGGTATCTGTGGGCAGGTCCAGCACTGTATGCCTTCAACAATGCAGAGTTCACAGCAGAGGACTGGCAAGGCATTCAGACCACAGGCCGCAGTGTCAAACGCAAAGACCCAAACAAAGTTGGCAGGTTTGGGATCGGATTCAACTCTGTCTACCACATAACAGGTGAATTACAAAGTACAAATCGTTTCCAAAAAAGTTGGGACTGCGTAAAATGAAAATAAAAACAGAATGCAATGATGTGCAAATCATGTATCCCTATATTTAATTGAAAATAGTAAAAAGACATGTCTTTGTTTTTGGAAAAATACATGCCCATTTTAAATTAATTCCAGCAATACGTTTCAAAAAAGTTGACACAGGGGCGTGTTTACCGCTGTGTTGCATCACCTCTTCTTTTAACAATACTCTGTAAGCGTTTGAGAACTGATAGAGACTAATTGCTGTAGTTTTGAAAGTGAAATGTATTTCCATTCTTGCTTGATATAGGATTTCAGCTGCTCAACAGTTCAGCATCTCCTTTGTCGTATTCTCGTTTCATCATGCGCGAAATGCTTTCAATGGGGGACAGGTCTGGACTGCAGGCAGGCCAGTTTAGCACCCGGACTCCTTTACGATGGAGCCATGCTGTTGTAATACGTGCAGAATGTGGTGTGGCATTTTCTTGCTGAAATAAGCAAAGACTTCCCTGAAAAAGACGTAATCTGGATGGCAGCATATGTTGCTCCAAAACCTGTATACAGTGTGCATAAACTTGGAGAATTGGTAATATATGTACGATTTGTAAAGAAAACATGAGTGAGCAAGCAAAATACGTCTTTTATTTTTTATGGGATTCATATTCAACTGTAGGTCATAACAGAATGGCAAAATCATAAAACAAAACATGGGAACTAAGAAAAACGAACTGAAAGTCTGCATACCCTTAGTTCAAAAGTCTGCATACCCTTAGTTCTTAATACTGTATATTGCCCCCTTTAGCATCAATGACAGTGTGCAGTCTTTTGTAATAGTTGTCTATGTGGCCCCCGAATTCTTGCAGGTGGTTTAGCTGCCCATTTGACCTGGCAAAATGCCTCCAGGTCATGCAAAGTCTTTGGTCGTCTTGCATGAACCGCACGTTTGAGATCCCCCCAGAGTGGCTCGATGATATTAAGGTCAGGAGACTGTGATGGCCACTCCAGAACCTTCACCTTTTTCTGCTGTAGCCACTGGAGGGTCAACTTGGCCTTAGGGTCATTGTCGTGCTGGAAAGTCCAAGAGTGTCCCATGTGCAGCTTTTGCGCAGAAGAATGCAAATTGTCTGCCAGTATTTTCTGATAACATGCTGCATTCATCTTGCCATACATTTTCACAAGATTCCCCGTTCCTTTAGAGCTCACACACCCCCAAAACATTAATGAGCCACCACCATGCTTCACAGTGGGAATGGTATTCTGTTCACTATAGGCCTTGTTGACCCCTCTCCAAACATAACGATTATGGTTGTGAGTGATGGTTACTCCAAATTACAGTGTGCCAGAAGCTGTGAGGCGTGTCAAGGTGTTGTCAGGCATATTGTAACCGGGCTTTTTTGTGGCATTGGCGCAGAAAAGGCTTCTTTCTGGCAACTCGACCATGCAGCTCATTTTTGTTCAAGTATCGTCGTATTATGCTCCTTGAAACAACCACACCGTCTTTTTCCAGAGCAGCCTGTATTTCTCCTGAGGTTACCTGTGGGTTTTTCTTTGTATCCCAAACTTATTGTAGCAGTAATGGGATTCCCTGACCTTTATGATTGCACACTATTATCTTACAGAGACTCTAACAAAAAAAATGCAGCGTGGAGGCGTATGGCAGAGATACTTGGTGCTTCTGGTGGGTTTCACTTGAATTAAATATGTCAATATTAAGTAGCTAGCTACGTTAGCTGACTTGTGGCTACCTATTTCCAGCAAGCTGATTTGCACACTAGCATTGCAGGTTGTGTCAGAATAACATCCATGAGGCATATTAATTGAGTAGAGAAACATAAAATGTTATTTTGTTAAGGTCAGGGTGCAGGCCGTATAGCAAGCATGGGTTCCCCACATTAGAGACCATACATTTAATATATCAATACTGATCAATGTGATCTTGTACTTACAGTGAGGGAAAAACATTATTTGATCCCCTGCTGATTTTGTACATTTGCCCACTGACAAAGAAATGATCAGTCTATAATTTTAATGGTAGGTTTATTTGAACAGTGAGAGACAGAATAACAACAAAATAATCCAGAAAATTGCATTGCATTTTAATGAGTGAAATAAGTATTCGACCCCTCTGCCAAACATGACTTAGTACTTGGTGGCAAAACTCTTGTTGGCAATCACAGAGGTCAGACGTTTCTTGTAGTTGGCCACCAGGTTTGTAAACATCTCAGGAGAGATTTTGTCCCACTCCTCTTTGTCAGTGGGCAAATGTACAAAATCAGCAGGGGATCAAATATTTTTTTTCCCTCACTGTATATCTAACTGTGAATGGCTTTCAGTTATCAAGTAGGCCTAAGATCAATCCATAATCAGAGAAACACTGTTAGATCATATAATAAATCTACATTAATATACACTACAGGGATCCTCCATTATAATTTATATGTATTCAAAAGGTTCACATTGTAAATTCATGTTTTCACTTGTTTTTATTAGTGGAATTATGCTGCAGAAGTGGAAAAATGTAAGACACATTTGTTAGGGAGAGAAAAAGGGAGAAAGAGTTGAAAAGGAGTGGAGCTGGAGCTGTTCCTCACTGCCCATGGTGCTTCATGGCTGTCATGAGCATCTTAATTCCGTTTGTAGTATCCTGACCAACTTCTTCAAACATGGCAGTAAGTGTAGCTATCCTGACCAACTTCTTCAAACATGGCAGTAAGTGTAGTATCCTGACCAACTTCTTCAAACATGGCAGTAAGTGTAGTATCCTGACCAACTTCTTCAAACATGGCAGTAAGTGTAGTATCCTGACCAACTTCTTCAAACATGGCAGTAAGTGTAGCTATCCTGACCAACTTCTTCAAACATGGCAGTAAGTGTAGCTGATAGCCAGGAAGCACCAAGGGCCCCTGGAGGAAGTCAGAAAAGGAGGAGAAAAGAATAGGAGAGAACAGGAGAAAGGGAAAAGCAGAGAGTGAGAGGAGAGAAGAAGGATTGGCAGAGAGGAGGCAGCAATGGGCAGAGGGAGGAGTGGCAGAGAAACGGGCCCCCCCACTGTAATGTACAAGAGATACTTTTTGTGGAAAAACTCTTGTGGAAACTAGCCTGCATGACATGAACAAAAGCATTAATTCGACATTCAAACCCGTTGGGGGGGCTATCTGGATGCCCATCTAGCCCCCGTTGGGTTTCCACAAAAGCGTTTTTCCACAAAAAGTATCTCTTGTACATTACAGTGGGGGGATGGAAAATATAGTGTGGTTGGATGTATTACACAATCCCTCTCCAAAGATAATGAGCACAAGCAAATTAACAACAATAACATCAAAATAGGATTTTTTATATTAGATAATGTTCTCTACATTAACTTAAGCTCTAACCATTTCTCAGTGTGCTCCACCTTATAATATTCTTAAACTTATGTAAAGTATTATTCAAATAGAAATGTTTCCTCATTTATAATTTCCCACACATAGTGTTTACCTTTGAAAATGTAGCCTACACAATACAGGCTAAAACTATAGACACTCTGCCAACCTTTATTTTGAAGGTGTTGTGGAAAAATGTCTCTTCTTGCCAAAAAGGATGCAACAACTCAAGAAGATGCAATAACTCAGGAGTTTTTGGATTCAAATTAGACTTTTAATGAGCAATCATAAAAGCCGAGTTAACCTGCAGGAACAACTGTCTTGCCAACCCAGGACACACACATTTATACAGTGTTATCTTGTACAATCTTCCTGGCCATCCCCTTATGCTAATTCTGGGGGTGGATCTTTCTCCCCATCCGCCACCATTGTTTCGCAACCTTCCAAGATCCGTTCCTTGTTAAATATTGGTGGTGCAGGCTTCAGGGATTTGTATAAAAATAATAGAGCCATTAGGGCCCTATACATTCATTATTACTTGATTTTCCCCAAACAGTAATTAATAGTGATTATATTGATTGATTATATATTCCTGATACATTGATTACTGTTACCATATTGATTCTGTTACTATATTGATTCATTGTATTCTCTCAAGTGCACATTGATTATACATACATTCATAAAGGGTGATAGTTCAGAAACTCTCCTATGTCAAATCTCTATATACTTGCCCTATATATTCTATAAAGGAAACATGGAAAATCTGAAGTCTTATTGTTGCAGCCAAATGTGACTTGTGAATTAAACAATGACTTGGTCCCACCTCTGATTATTAATATATATTAATATCTATTCATCCATTGATATTTTATTATTCTAAAATTGATTAAAATATAGCCCGCCGAAATTTCGTATCTACTGCAGCAATTTGATGATCCACCCTGGACAGCAGGTCATCAAATTGTACTTTATTCAGCCTGAAGTAGCCCTGAAACAACACATCATCAAACCGCAGCTCTTGTACCAGTTGATGGTATTCTCCATGGCTGCTGTAGGTCAAAAGAATAGGGTGCACCCACAAGGATCGCTGCTTCCGGCGCCGCCGCTTCCAACGATGGGAGATTACCGCAATGGCAAAGAGCTTCCTGAGTTTTCGAGTCATGATGGAGATAAAGACATCTGTATTAACTCCATATATATAGGCAGGTATTCACCCTCCAAAAAAACCAATATACGCGGGAAGACATTTCATTCGGTGTTAAGAATCTGTACGTATTTTTCGTTTACCATATTTATATTACCATATTTATCTAGTAGCGGGCACCTCACCACGACCCATTACACTTACCTATTGCCAATTGACCTAATTAGTTATATTCCACCAGGGTTTTTTTTGCATTACACAACTTTTCCAGTCTTTTGTTGCCTTTGTCCTAACTTTTTTGAAATGTGTTGCTGGCATCAAATTCAAAGTGGGCATATATTTTTCAAGAAAATATAAAATGTCTCAGTTGCAACATTTGATATGTTGTCTTTGTTATATTTTCTATTGAATATAGGGTTTAAATTATTTGTACATTTTGCATTGTTTTTATTTAGATTTTATGCAGCAACTCAACTTTTTTGGAAACAGGGTTGTATTATTAATATTAAATGCATTAGCTATACAGTGCATGTGTTAAAACGGTAAACTTCAAATGTAATCATTGCCTGACCTGGACTGCAATTCTTACAGGTAAATGATGGTTAGGTGTATTTTCCATTAAGCTCAATCTGAAAAGTACTAGTCATGGGCTTACATACTTAAATTCTGTCTCTGGTGCCCAGTAGTAATGTTGTGTGCTGGTTTGTAGGTGAAGGAGCTGCACAAATCTTTTGAGCAAATATTCTATAAGGAGGAACAGGAGTATAAAAATAGAGGTGCTAATCCACTTCAGTGAGCTCCTACCGAAGTCAAGCAGATCGCCCATTACTGGGGTTTTTTCTTCTCATAACCAGCTTTTCATTCAATCACAGCACATTATTCACGCTCAGTTGTTTTGATTATTTTTAGATGTGCCGTCCATATTCAGTTCCAAGTACCTTGGCTTCCTGGACCCCCAAGAGAAGCTTTTCGGAGAGCGAATTGGAGGCTTTCAGTGGTCTCTGGAAAATAAGGAAGACAATGAAACTCTCTGTAATCTGCATGATCAGTTTCAACCATTCAGAGATGTTGTCAACGAAGTCAGTGGCCAAAGATGGATGGACATCATCCAGGAAGAGCAGCATTTTAAAGGGACACTCTTTAGGTTTCCTCTGCGTCGTGAGACCTCTGATATCTCAGATAACATCTATGATTCAGCCAAAGTAGTTCAGCTTTTTGAAAGCTTCATTGCAGATGCAGACATAAGCCTTCTGTTCCTAAGGAATGTGTCATCAGTGGCCTTGAAGCACATCGACATCAAAGGATCTGTCACCACCTGGCTCACAGTGACCTCCGCAAGCCCCACATGTGATCTGAACACGAGGAAAGAGTCAAATGTCAAGGACTCAACCTTCTTCAAAACCATCATCTCTACCTCCCATGAAAAGAAGCAGACTGACACCAAGTGGCTTGTGGCAACATGCTGCATGAAAGAGGGAAATGTACCAGAGTTAGATTCACTGGCAAAGAAGCTAAGCTTCCGCCCTCAAGTTGACTTAGCATTCCGGTGTGGCCAGGATAGGCATGGCCGGATGGAGGGCCGGCTGAGCTGCTTCCTGCCCCTTCCAAACAATGTCTCCAATACGACCGGACTCCCAGTCCATGTGAACGCCTGTTTTGGCCTCACGGACAACAGGAGACACATTAAGTGGCAAGAGGAAGACCAAAAGTATGACGAAGCTGCAATGTGGAACGAGCTGCTGGTGAAGGAGGTCCTTCCTCACACATACATTATGATGCTGCAGGATGCAACCAACCTCGCCAAGACCACCACTCTTCCTGTGTCCTCTATGTACAGCATCTGGCCAGACCTAAGTCAGACCAAAAACAAAGACAAATGGCATGCAATTGCTAAAGACGTTCTACATCGTTTATTCAAACAGAACACAGCTATCTTCTCTTTGGCTAAAGACGAAAGACAGTTTGTATGTCCATCTGATGCTTTATTTCCATCTGATGACACCAAGGCTTCTGAAACAATGACTGCCGTGACAAAGACATTGATTGCAGGAGGAGAAAAGCTTGTCACTTTCCCAGATCATGTGTCCACAGCTATCCAGCTGGCCTTCCCAAAACCTGACACTCTACAGTGGGTGACTCCAGCTCTTGCAAGAGATGTCCTCCGTAGGGGTGTTGTGTCCATCCTGTCCAACAATGACAAACTGTTGCTTCTGCAGTATATCATGAGTGATGAGAATTACCAGGACCTCAGAGGTCTGCAGATGCTACCTGTCAGTGATGGGATTTTCAAGACATTCACAAATGAAGACAAGGACATTGCTCTCATTGACAATGCAGACTTTCCAAGGTAAGATCTGAAGTCAAATATTTTTGAACTACAGAGAATGTCATGTTGCTTTCAAATTGTAGATGGATTCATATGCAAGTATCCATTACTAGGCTACTAAAGGGCATCTGTTTTATTCTATTTTGATGTGGCTTGTGTAGTGATTGTGTTTGACATTCCTGATCTAAGTAAACAGCAGCGTATTCCTCAGAAAGATGGTCCTTTCCTTCACAAGGAATTGTCAGTTAAGTCTTCTCTATATGCAGAGTGCTGCTGCCCGGTTGCAGAGACCTGTTTCTGCTTGATGATCTCAACTCCACCAGCATCCACCAATTAAAGAAACTAGCTGCAACAAGTAAGATCTTATACTTTTACAATGTTGAGTTCTTAATGTTAGGGGTGTGCTGATAACCGTAATTGTGTCCGTTTGTCATTTGTGATCCGATGTACTTGTGATCGGAAAACTCGTGAGGGTTAAATGATGGTAAAGCAATACTTCTGCTCGCTATGGCTCCAGCATACAGAAATTATAGTTTAATATCCTGACTACTCAAAAACCCCACGTACATGGCTTATTTTTATAATTCTTATATTAACAGAACATGCTAATAAATGCATGCATACTTTTAGTTTACCCTGCTAGCCTATATCACCACATTTCTATACTTACTTTTGGGACACTGCATAAAATGCATATAAAATCAGAATGCAATGATATGCAAATCATTTGTCCCTATATTTAATTGAAAATAGTACAAAGACAACATATCAAATCTTGCAAATGAGCAATGTTATTGTTTTTGGAAAAATATTGGTTGGGAACTGAGACCAACTGTGGTAGTTTCGAAAGTGAAATGTTTTCCCATTCTTGCTTAATATAGGATGTCAGCTGCTCAACAGTTCAGGGACTCCTTTGTCATATTTTCATTTCATAACGCGCCAAATGTTTTCAGTGGGTGACAGGTCTGGACTGCAGGCAGGCCAGTTTAGCATCCAGACTCTTTGACTACGGAGCGATACTGTTGTAATACATGTAGAATGTGGTTTGGCATTGTCTTCAATCAATCATATTTATATATAAAGCCCTTTTTACATCAGCAGTTGTCACAAAGTGATTTTACAAAACACCCAGCCTGAAACCCCAAGGAGCAAACAACAACAGTGTTGAAGCACAGCGGCTTGCTGAAATAAGCAAGGCCTTCCTTGAAAAATATGTCGTCTGGATGGCAGCATATGTTGCTCTAAAACCTGCATATATTTTTCAGCATTAATGGTGCCTTCACAGATGTGCACGTTACCCATGCCATGTGCACTAATGTACCCACATACCATCACTGATGCTGGCTTTTGAACTGAGCGCTGACAAACGAGCTGGATGGTCCCTCTCCTCATTAGTCTAGAGGATGCGGCGTCCATGATTCCCAAAAATAATTTGAAATTTTGATTTGTCGGACCACAGGACAGTTTTACAACTTGCATTTGTGGATGCAGCAATGTACTGTGTTCACAGACAATGGTTTTTGGAAGTGTTCCTGAGCCCATGCAGTGATTTCCAACACAGAATCATGTCTGTTGTTAATGCAGAACCCCTCCCTATCCTCACATTTGACAGACCTATCCTCTCTGGAATGATCTTTTAATACCCAATCATGTTACTGACCCGTTGCCAATTGACCTAATTAGATGTGAGATGTTTCCACCAGGTTTTTTTGTATGACACAAAACCTTTCCATTCTTTTGTTGCCTCTGTCCCAGCTTTTTTGAAACATGTTGCTGGCATCAAATTCAAAGTGGGCATATCTTTTTCAAGAAACAATAACATTTTTCAGTTTCCACATTTGATATGTTATCTTTGTACTATTTTCTATTGAATATAGGATTTAAGTGATTTGCACATCATTGCATTCTGTTTTTCTTTACATTTTACACAGCATCCCAACTTTTTTGGGATTTTACACAGCATCCCAACTTTTTTGGGATTTTACACAGCATCCCAACTTTTTTGGGATTTTACACAGCATCCCAACTTTTTCATCATCCCAATTGCAGTTATGTCAGCTCACTAAACACTAAAAACCATGAAGGTGCTGTCACGTGTGGGTGGGTTGGTGAGCGAGCTTCTGTCTTTACTGACAGCAGTATCACCCAATCGAGCACTTAGCATTACGCGGATCGTGAGTGACATGAGAATGTCTGGTTTTCAGTAACTTTATCCAATCATGGATTATGACATTAGATAATCAATATCCGTCAAATTCCTCTGTAACGGTACTCATTTTTTGAGTACTCAGCACACCCCTACTTAGTATAAGGTCACTAATATTGGCACTCAAGGTAAATGTGGGCAAAAATGGGCTGTGAAAAACATTTATTTGCTTTTTATCCTCTTGGTCTTTCATTTAAAATATTCACAAATATCCAACTTTTAATTGAAGTAAAATGATTGAAACAAAAATGTGAAATAAATGAAAATATTTCTTTCATTGTTCACCTTCTTCTTGAGGGTTGCCATAAAAAGCTTTTGCTGTTATCAAACAACAAACTCAAGCACCTACAGTTTGTCAAACATTACTGTAACTTTAAGTGGAACTAGGTTCTATGGTGAAATGAAACCAAAATAAAGCTTTTTGGAAACAATCACCAGAGGAGGGTTTGGCGTAAACAGAAAGATAGCCATGCAGAAAAGTACCTCATCCCCACTGTGATGTATGGTGGTGGATCCGTGATGTTGTGGGGCTGTTTTTCTTTCCAAAGGCCCTGGACAACCTGTTAGGATACATGGTATGATGGACTCCAAGTACCTGCAGATATTACATCAATCATTATAGGAGACTATAATGATTGATGTAATATAAGACTCAGAGATGTTGTCTTGGGAAAGGAAGATTGCACAAAGTATTAAATGAAGGGTTGCCAATAACTGTGACACACATATGAGAAAAACTATTTGTTTTATGATAAGAATGTATTTTATCTTTTTTGCCGGACGCATAAGCGGAGCCGGCCAAGAAGAGCAAGTGTCTCTTACTGAGTGAGTGACTAACTGACTACCCCTTTTTACATAGCGTAGTGGTTAGAGATGTGGACCCGCAACCAATAGGTCCCGCGTTCGAATCCCGTCACAGTTAAAGCAAATTATGCATTAGAATTTGTTCCAGATAGACAAAAACTTTTCTGGCTACAACATTCAGTAGCTACGTTATAGTAAGCCTTAAATAAAACTGTTCACGGTTATATTGCGAATATTTCTGGTGGATTTTCGAAGTACGCATCCATGCATGCTTTTTGGGTGAGGATAGACAAAAACTTCACTGGTTACAACATTCAGTAGCTACGTTATAGTAAGCCTAAAATAAAAATCTTTATATTGCGACTATTTCTGGTGGATTTTCGAAGTACGCATCCGTGCATGATTTTTGAGATAACATAGGCTATATAAAAACCCCTTGGGCAGTAAAAGAGTATGGGTTTCTACGATTCTCTCATCTTGTCACTTGATGAAAAAGTCAGTTATTGATAGTTAGTCACCTATATTGATAGTTATTGTATCAATGTCATTCAGGAATGAAAGAAAAATGAACATTTTTGTGCCATGAAATAGCTTATGGCTGTGTTAAGTTCCAGTAGTAAGTTAGATACTAGTAAGACTATTACTGGCTAATAAGCAGTTAAAACAGCCAGTGGCAAAAGCCATACATTTCATAGATGCTATTTGTGGTGGAGGTAAACTTAATAAGAAACGTTAGTCAGTTTAACACAATGCTTAATGGTGTTTAGCGAAATATTCAAACTTGGCATGATGTTAATGCGTGACAGAATGATCTAATGTCGAAATGCTATACCGACACTGGGTGAATGTGTAGCACTATGGTGTAGTGGTTAAAGACACAGCCTCTTATGTGGGAGACCTGGGTTCCAATCCAGTGAGGGCAACAAAGTTTATCACTTTTAATTGCGGGCCGGCTGAACTAGGCTTGCCTGGTTCCTTTTCTGGTTTTTCTTAAAATATTATATTTTTATTAATATTTTGAATGTAAAAATTAAAGCCTTTTTTTCACAGTCCATCTTGCTCACCAAGGGTGCGAATATTAGTTTGGTGCACTGTATTATTTAAAATTGCAAATTCCTGAATTTTTGTTCACATGTCTAATATTTCCATCTTCTAATGGGTATGATTTTCATGTTTCTTTCATTTAGAAACATTCAATATTTTCTGTGTGGATGCTAAAATTGTGGTTGCATTTGCTAAGAAGACACTCCCAAAAGACTGGAAAAAGTCACACCCTCATGTCACCTGGATGGTGGGAAGGGATGACCATCCACCCTTGAAGTGGCTTAGAGAGTTCTGGAAATGTCTTAACACTCACTGGGTAGATCTGAGACAGTTTGAAGGCATGCCACTGATACCCATTGAGCCACTACAGAATGCAAGCCGTACTGTCATACTTGCAAGACTACAAAAGAATCCAACAATGATTTTCCAGAAAATCAAGCAAAACATCTTACCAGACGAAATTGAGAAAGTAATTAAGAAGGTTGGGGGAACAGTCGTAAACAGGGATGAATGTTTGAGGCATCAAGATCTTGACTCATATGTACTATCACCATCACCACAAAATACTCTAAAGGTATTTATGAACTTAAAAGCAAGTCAGGTCATCAGTGGAATCAAATCTGCTCTTCCCAAAGAGAAAGAGGAAATCAAAGCCTACCTCTTCACTCTGGGTTCTCTTACAGCTGATCAGAGAGACCTGCTCTCTAAGGTGCCTCTCTTCCAATCAATGGCCGGAGAATATGTAGCCGCTGAGTCCAAACAGGCTGTGCTCCTGGATTCTATTCCAGCTTTCAACACTGAGCTCCCCATGCCAGAATCCATTATCCGGTGTTCAACTGAAGCCGATCGCAGGCTGCTATTGCTGCTCAAGGTTGATCTCCTGGATAGTGCTCAGGCGGCTATTCACTTGATTGCTGGAATTGAGAGGAAGTCTTTTAAGGAACAAGAGACAGAGAGGATCATGACCTGGATATTACAGCATGGCAGTATTCTCTTCTTACAGAATGATACCTTGTACAGAAAATGTAAGGATTTGAACTTTATCAATGTAAAGGGAGGAAAGTTGAAGAAGACCTCCAATGTTTTTGATCCAAACAATAAAACCTTTCAAGTCCTGTTTGGAAAAGATTTCTTTCCTCCACCTGTGTTCACACAAACCTCTCAGATGCTTGACAGTTTAAAACGTCTTGGATTGCAAACACAGGAAAAAGATGTCTCAGCAGAGAACATATTGCATGTTGCCACCCATGTTGAAAAATCAGGTGTTCACTCACAAAATGCTTTAAAAAAAGCTGAAGCTCTTCAAAGACTGTTGAATGACCATGACCTGCTTTCCCAGTTCTCTGATCATCAGCTAGAGTGCCTGTCACAGCTTCCATGGATCCCTTGTGATAACCCTTGCATGACGACAGAAAAGAACAATGGTAAAGGTTTCTACAAAACAGAAGAGATACGACATTTAAAATATGAGGGCATTGTAGGGCATGTCATGCCTCTTACAGGAGACTTTAATGCGAAAGTAAGCAGCATACTGGGTCTGTTACGCATCCCCCCTGCTGACAAGGTAATAGAGAATCTGTCATTACTGGTAGATGTGGTCCAGTCAATGACAGATCCAGATAAAGACATGCAGTTTAAAGCCAAGCTGCATAGCATTTACAAGTACATGCAAGATCACATTTCTGAGGTTAGGGAAGTGCTGAAAAAGAAATGCATACCTTGGGTGTGGATCCACAAGCATTTTGTTTCTCCTTGGGATGTAGTCTCAGCCTATCCACCCGGTTTGGATCTGAACTCATACATTGAGAAGATACCAGAGGAATTCCTTTCATACAACACCTTGCTAACAGAGTTTGGAGTGAAGAAATTACCATCAGAGAAAGAAATAGAGGAAGTCCTTCGTGACATTAAAAAGACCATTGAAGAAAGGCCCCAACCTTTTGGTGAACCTTCAGAACTAAATGTGTCAATAGCCATTCTGAACTGGATGAGGAGGGAGAAGAAGAGTATCAAGGATGATGTCCCAGTGCCAGTTATGGCAGAGAGTAAGAGATTCAACCTACAGCCCTTGTCCAAGACCGTGTTTTGTGACATAAGCAGGGACTGTCTGGAAGATCTACATAACGATCAGGAGGAGATTCATGTAATCCATGAAGAGATTCCACCAGCTACAGCAAGGTGGCTGAACATCCCATTCCTCAGCACCCGGATTTTGCGTCCGGAGTACATTGGAATAGAACAGTGTGGTCAGTCAGAGCCATTAACTCTGAGAATCAGGAACATTCTGAAGGAGTATGATGAGGAAAATGACATCTTCAAAGAGCTCATTCAGAATGCTGAAGATGCAGGGGCAACCACCTGTAAGTTCATGGTAGATTTCAGGGATCATAAAGACTCTGTAGAAAGCCTCATAGACCAAGGAATGGCCCTCTGTCAGGGGCCGTGTCTCTGGGCCTTCAACAATGAGCTCTTTACTGAGGATGACTGGGTAAACATACTAAAAATTGGATCTGCCTCCAAGGAAAATAAGGTTGAAAAAATAGGGAAGTTTGGACTTGGATTTAATGCTGTGTACCATGTCACTGATATTCCCTCAATTCTCAGTGGCAACGGGCTTCTGATACTTGATCCAAATGTTACACACCTGCAAAAGCACATACAAAACAAAGCAAATCCTGGAATTAAACTCAACTTATCTCGGAAGCAGCTTATGCACAGATTTCCTGGACAATTCAGACCGTATGAGCGTATTTTTGATTGCAGTCTTTCAAAAGAAAGCACTCAGAAATTCTACCAGGGCACACTTATTAAACTACCTTTCCGGACACACGAGGAGGCTGTCATGTCAGAAATCAGTAGTAATGTGTATGACAAAGATCACATACTCAAATTTCAACAGGACCTGGCCAACAACTCACAAATGCATCTCCTCTTTCTGAAGAACATCCGCATGTTATCTCTTCAAAACCTCCCGGGCAATGCTTCCACTCCTCCTCATGATGACCAAATAGAAAATCTCTTCACTGCCACCAAAAAGATTGTGAAGACAATCAAGATTCCAGAGAACTATGGAAAGATGCAGGAGTATGCCCTGGAATCTCTGATGAAGCATGATGCAAAATGCCAAAAGGTCATTAACTGCCATAATGCCAACATAGCTGAACTATCTCAAAACCTTTGTGATGAATCTGATGTCCAGTTCTGGCTCCTGTACAATTGCTTTGGCACACATACTTCTTTACAAATTGGTCAGACAGACAACAAGCAAACCAAGTTCTCTATACCAATCGGAGGTGTTGCTGTACCTTTAATGAAAGACCCACAGACTGAGAAATGGATGCCACGAGAGACCAACCTGGTGGGCCAGGCATTCTGCTTTCTCCCCCTCTCTGTTGCCACAGGGCTCCCAGTGAACCTGAATGGATCTTTTGCTGTGACCTCTAATCGAAGGGGTCTGTGGGAAAGTGGAGTAAAATATGAATGGAATCGAGTTCTCCTACAGGATGCTGTTGTAACTGCATACATCACTATACTGCTAGTGCTGAAGATGATGTCAAGTAAAGGAAACCTTCAGCATTACCAGTACTACACCTTTTGGCCCAATGGAGAGAATGTGAGCAAACCCTTCAAACCTTTGGTTGAAGCATTTTACTTGGCTATTTCTCAGAACGACATTGGCAAATCCCTGGAGCTCTTTAGTGATGGGGTAAACTGGTGTTCGATAGAAAAGGCTAGATTTCTTCACCCAACGATTCAAGAGGACAAAAAGGTTGGAGATCTTGCAATGGAGGTGTGTCAGAGCAATCCAAACACATCTTTCCATGTTGTCCCAATGCCACGGTGGGTGAGACAGAGCTTCATGCAGACTGGCTTTGATGAGATTTTACAGCAAAAAACATTTGACTGGGAAGCCTTTTACCAAGAAGTGGTATTCAACAATCTGAGCACTATGGAGCAGAAAAGTAGAAATGCCCTTGTGCTGTATGCTATTGATCTAAATGATAATGCCATTGACAGTCTACTGAGGAGCTACCAATGCATTCCTACAAAGAAAGGACAACTCCAGTTCATAAACAAACTTGTAAATCCCTCTGGAAAAGTGGCATGCTTATTTGAGCAAGAGGAGGGACGGTTTCTTGGGGGAACCAAGGATAACTTCTGTTCCGCTAAAAGGATTCAACGTCTGACAGAGCTGGGGATGCTGAGTGACGAGCTTCCTTTGGAGGACATTACAGAGAGAGCTAAAACCATTGCCATCACATGGCAAAAAGACAAAGAGAAAGCATACAAGCATGTTCAGTGTATCCTGGAGCTGATAAGGGACTGCTTACAGGATGAGGCCTCGCCTCACTGGGAGACTCTGAGAAACACAGAATTCATTCCAGCATGTACTCCAGTAAATACAGGGAAAGTGAAGGATAGAGCAGTCCAACTTCAAAAGCCCTCTGACATTTACAGTGATAGATGTCGCCATCTAGTGGACATGACACAGTCTGTGTTAGACTCTTCAAATTTGAAAATACATAGTGATGACGCAGTGTTATGCAAACTGGGAATTTCTGAAAGCCCATCACTTGAGACAGTGTTTCAGCAGCTGCAGGAAGCATCTAAAAATTCTGAAAAATGTGACAAACAGATGCTCTTCAATAAAGCCCATGAATGTTACAGATTTCTGAATGAATCACTGCATGATGAGAAGAAATCCACAGACATTTATGAGAGGGCACATTCATTTCCGTTTATTCTGGTTGGAAACAGGTTTGTGGACATACAGTCTGTGGCAAAGAAAGAGCTATTTGATGCTAAACCATATCTTCATGTAATTCCACCTGCCTTCGCTATTTTCAAGGAGCTCTGGAAATGTCTACGCATGAAAAAGCATTTTACTCCAGAACAGTTTCATGGTGTACTGCAGAAACTCAAACTATGCTACGGTGTCAGACCCCTTTCTAAAAATGATCTTGAAGTCTGCCTGACAATAATCCAAAGAGGATTATATGACAACAAAAATGAAACCCAAGATATTTGTCTCATACCAGATGAAAATTGTGTTTTGCAGCCATCTAATCTGCTTTACTTCAATGACAGTCCCTGGATGGATTTGTCAGAGGATCTCACTTTGTGCCATGAAAAAATCCCTCGTGCCGTTGCACTTCATTTTGGGGTCATCACAACCAGACACTACACACTGAAAAAGCATTCAGAAGAGAATTTCTCACCATTTGCTGAAGAGTTTGGACAACATGAGAAGCTGACAGTTCGCATAAAAAACATAATCGCAGCTTATCCTTCAAAGAAGGACATTCTGAAGGAGCTCATCCAAAACGCAGATGATGCAGAGGCGACAGAAATTCACTTTGTTTGGGACAAAAGAAAACACAGCACAGAAAGAACATTTGGAAGCAGATGGAATCCACTGCAGGGCCCTGCATTGTGTGTTTACAACAACCAGATGTTTTCTGATGCAGATCTGAGAGGAATTCAGCAACTGGGGGAAGGTGGAAAGCACAACATTCCAGGGAAAACTGGAAAATATGGACTTGGATTTAACGCAGTCTTCCACCTGACTGACTGTCCATCCATCCTAAGTGGTGACCAATGGCTCTGCATATCTGATCCCAATTTGAAGTATGTTGAAGGTGGATCACGAGAATCTCCTGGTCGCAAATACACATTGAAGGAGGAATTGAAGAACACCTTCATGGATGTATACAATACATTTCTTCCAGATGAATTTCCTCTTAAATATGGCACCATGTTTAGGTTTCCCCTCAGGACAGGTGACATGGCTAAAACTTCAGAGATATCAAATAATGAAGTCAATGACGGAGACATTAAAGAACTGTTCTCAGCTCTTCATGAAGACCCTGAGGGATTGATACTCTTCTTGAAGAACATCAGGAAAATACAATTGCATGAAATCAACCAAGACACAGTAAAGCTTAAGACAACATTCTCGGTTGAAAAAGTTTTAAATGAGAACAGCGATGCTGAAAGGGTTTCTTTTCAAAACCTCGTAAAACAGTCCCTGCTGTACAACAAACCAGTAACACCACATGAAGCAATCTACAATGTCAGCATTTCATCAACAGGTTCAAGGCAAAACCACTGGATCATTGCAGAGCAGTTTGGCTCGTTTAAAAAAAAAACTGATATGAAAGAACAGACTGGCAGAGTTCCCCAGGCAGCTGTGGCAGCACGTGTTCACCCTAAGCCGGAACATGATAACTTCATTGGACAAGTATTCTGCTCCCTGCCCTTGCCTGGTACAACTGGACTTCCAATCCATATTAATGGTGACTTTGAGGTAGACTCCTCCAGACGAGCCCTCTGGAAAGCCGATGGGAAAAGTTTGAAGACGGATTGGAATAAGTTTCTCAAACTGAACATCATCTCCCCATTGTATGCTAGCCTTCTCAGTTACATCTGCAACCAAAGTAAATTGAAAGCCAATTCCATACACCTAATAGATTCAGTCCTTGACAGCTCCTGCTTGTTTTTCTTTCCCACCATTACCAAAGATATTGACTTAGATTGGCAAGAAATGATTCATGAAGTCTACAGATCAGTCAATGAAAGAGAACTCTGTGTTGTTCCAGTACTACGCAGCTCAATACATCAAGTTGCAGGAGTACTGCTAAAGGAGTACACTGTTGACTGGTCAAGCGTAAGCAAGGCGGAACCAACAAAAGCACCTCATTTGATTGTTGAACATGGAACCTTGGTTTCTATTTTAGATGATATTGGAATGCAGTTAGTTCCTTCAACCACAAAAATGAAAAAAATATGGACCAGCTTCAAAATGGCTGGGGTTCAAGTGATAAGTGTTTGTCCTTTGACTGTGGGAAACTACCTGAGAAAGAAACCTCTAAATGATCCAACCCAAACGGAATTAGATTTACCTCTTCCAATTGGCAAGACTTTGCTCAGAGACCAAAATCGGTGCTCCACACTGTTGGAGTATTGTATTAAAGATGTTGGAGTTAGCCAAAGTAAGTGCAATTCAGACAGTGGACATACAAATCATGCTAAGAAGAAGCGTTCCAGTTCAGTCATTGGACTTCCATTGCTTCTCACCCAAGACCAGACTCTTCAAGTGTTTGACCCTGACTTTCCCAAGCTTCTCTCACAATTTTACGGATTGTTTCTTGGACATGAAGAGAAATTTGCTGATTTTACCACCAACTACAAGCATGTTGATGTCCTACAAGAGGGTCACTTTCTTAAAGAATTGACTATTCCAGTTTCAGAAAAGTATTTGCGACCCATATTTCTGCGCCTTCTTCAAAACTGTGAAATTGATCCACACTCCAAGCTATACGTTCCAGACAACACAGTGCACTCATGGCTAGAACAGCTATGGAGATTCTTTGGAATACATTTATCAAATGGTGTCGATAACCAAGCTCTGGTGTCCATCAAGGAGTTGTTCGCTCACTACCCTCTTTTGCCAGTTGTGTGCCCAAGACAAAACAACAAACATGTTCTCCAAACAATGAGGAAGATGTCCAGTGTGATTTCATTGTCAACAGAAATATCACCAATTCTCCTGAAAATGGGTTTCATGGAACTGGACATTAACTTCTTTAAAGAACAGACCAAATATCTAGACACAGAGCTCTTGAACACAAATGATAAAATGGCTGTGTTAGACCAAGTCAACCAGCTGGATCATTCAGAATTTCAGCATCTTTCTGACAATGAGTTGAATACACTTCAGTGTTTCCTACAGTCTGGGATACGCTCATCCAAAAACAAACAGGACTACCAAAGCAAATTAAAGTCATTGCCTCTATTTAAAACCATACAGGGGGAACGACGGCAGATTGCTGGACACATGAGTGTATTCATCCTCAACACAGAGTTCAGGGAAAGATTTCCAGATATGTACAAAGTGGAAGTCAACAACATTTTTCTCAAATACAATCTTGAAAATAAGAGCTTATCAGAAGACTTGAGCATTAAAATCTTAAGTGATTTGGAGTACTATGTACAGTTCATTCTGCCTTTGCTCCACAAGCTAAATAGGGACCAACTTCTCCAGTCTGTTCAGTTATTGTTGTCACTAAAATCTAAAGAAAACTACAGTCAGTACCAGGATAAAATTCTCTCTACAATGAGAAATGTTAAATTCATTCCTGATATCGATGGGAATCTGCAGATGGCCTCCTACTTCTATGACGAGAATCAGGTCCTATACAAGGTCATGCTGCCAAAAGAGAAATTTGTACCAGAAAGCTTTTGGAATACATTCCAATGGAGGTCATGTCTTGTCAAGATTCAAGTGAAGAAACTGCTTGAAGAACTTGGACTGAAGAGCACTGTGGCAGATAAGGAGATAATTGAGTTTGCTCATCAAATTGAATTGGAAGCAAAAGGCACCTCCAGCCTCCAAGAGCTGAGAAAGAAGTCCTCAACATTGTTTAAAACTATTTTAAAAAGAGATTTAAAAGAGGAAGCACCAGACTTTCTGAAAAAAGTTGCGAATATCAAGTTTGTTTTTCCTGTGGATATTCAGGACAAGTTGTGTGAATTCCACAAATCATTTGCAGGAGAGAGGACTTTAGTTTCAATCAGTGATTGTTTAATTGAAAAAGATGTCACACAACAATCTCTGATTTGGACATCTATGCCGATACTACACTTGGAAACATGCACTGACAATCTCCTGATGATGAAGAAAGCAGGTGCTGTTGACCATCCGCCTCCTGAAAAAGTGACAGAGAACCTCAAAAATATATGTCAGTCCCCTTGCCAAATTCCTGACCTTGTTAAAACCCGAGCTGAAGTGTTCCGGGCATCTTATACATATTTTCAAACAGTAGACTTTGACCCCAAGCCATTGACTGACCTCCCTGTGGTCCTGGTGGAAGAAGATTCTGTACTTGTAAAGAGCAAGCAAACAGCTCTGGTACTGCCTAACCATGTGGATTTTAGGCCCTATTTGTATTGCATTCCTTCAAAAGATGTCATGTTTTCAGAATTCTTCAAGAAAATTGGAGTCAATTCTAAGGCTACTGCAACACAGTATTGCAATGTCCTACAAGATATCCATGTAGATTCCACCAACAAGCAAACACTTCAGCCGAATCAGGAGAGAACTGTCAGGCGGGCCGTGGAGCAACTATTTTGTCAACTGCAAGAAAATCAGTTGAGCTCAGAACTTCCTGAGGTCTTGTATCTACCTTCAACCGATGGTCGACTGTACCTTTCAGACTCACTGTATTTCAACGACACAGTCTTCCAGGTAAGCAGATGGCAGACTGCCCTTAAAAACAAGTTGAAACTTCTGGAGAGACTAAGCAACTGCCATTTAGAGAATGACATGTATGAGCAAAAAAAAATGCTGGAGCTGTTGCCCAGGGAAATACGACCTAAAATGCTCTCCACGATTATAGCAGAGAATGTGTTAGAATCTAACATGCAGCTGTGTGAGCACGGGAAGGGCTGTGAGTTCAGTGGATGGTTTCAGACACATCTGTCCTCCGCTCCTTTCATGCAT
The DNA here is from genome assembly GCA_016801175.1 of Esox masquinongy. NCBI lineage: Eukaryota > Metazoa > Chordata > Actinopteri > Esociformes > Esocidae > Esox > Esox masquinongy. Next base: position 30,350 of record JACXGI010007571.1, read on the forward strand.
GGTCTAGTCTGTCTCATCAGAGAACAGAGTCAGGGCAAGGTATCACAAGACGAAGCTACATCAATGTGTCAGAAAACATTCGGCAGCATTGAGATTACCTGCTGCAAGACCCTTCAAACTGTGCTTCTGCTTAACCAGAATCTACTGAATGACACCACAGCAATTACACAGGTGTACGTCAAAAAGGGCCAGCAAGGTTGCACCTTTTTCTTGAAACACAATGACGACCTGGCCCACAAAGTGAAGAGCGAGGTCATCATGAGACTAAGTAAAGAGATGAATGCCCTTCTAAATAACATTCTCAGCTCACACCTTCTGCTGGTTCTCGGACATCTTCTCTCTTGTGATAGCATGGAAGAGGTCAAGATGGCTCTGGAGCAGAATGAAATCCATGACAGCACTGATACTGAAGACTCTCTGAAAGGGCCACCGGAACCAGGAACTCCTATTCCTGAAGAATGGCATGATTCCCTTGACATGAGCTTCCTCAACAACTACGAAGCAGGGGAATATGTTGGCTTTAAGACCGCTGAGGAGGACGATTATTGCTATGCAGTTATAGTGGAACAGCAACGTGAATTAACTGGCCAATCACTGACCTACAGATACAAAATACAGATCGGAAAAGATGTGATCGAAGTCGGTGCCCTTGATCTCTACCAATTCAAACGAGAAACAACGTTTTTCTCGTCCTTTTCCACTAGAGCAACATGCATGGAACTGGTACAGATGGCAGAATCTGTGCCACAGTCATCACCAACAAAGACCCCAACCCGGACCATGCCAGAGTCTTTGGAAGAAGCTAAAAAGGAAATAGACAAATGTCTTGCAGAGATCTGGACTCTATGTGAGGATCAGAGGCTCAAGGCCATCAAACGCCTCTACTTGAGATGGCACCCGGACAAAAACCCAGACTGCCAACAGCTTGCCACAGAGGCATTCAAGTATCTGAAAAATAGAATTGACGATCTTGAGAATGGCAGGACAGGAGAACCATCATCTCAGCAAGGGAACACAAATTTCCATAACTTCTACAAACGGTGGAATGAAGAAGCTTACCGCCACAGGCGTGGAAGAGAGGGGTTCCACAAAGCAAGGGGTCACCATACCAGATACAACTTCTACACATACCATGAAAATGTACCACAGCCAAACCAAATGGAGGCTCAGCGCTGGCTCAGACAAGCCCAGTGTGATTTAGATGCTGCTCACAATGACACAGGAGGCAGGGCAGCAGAGTGGACTCTGTTCAAGGTTCATCAAGCTGTGGAGAAAGCTCTGATGGCGGCCCAATACAAAAGACATGGACAACATTCCAAAAACTGCTCCATCTCGACCCTGGTTGAGCAGGTGTCTGGCTACAGTCTCCACTTACACACTCTACCCAGCATTGTGAGTCAACTGAAACAGCTGGGAGTTGACCCCAAAACCACCCAGTACCCAAACTACCACCCCTCCCCTATCATTCCCAACAGCAGGTTCAATAATGAGAATGAAACAGAAGTGATAGACATGGCATCAAAGCTGCTTTGCAAAGTACAGATGTATATTAATTGATTGAATACATAGTTTACATTGTAGATAGATTAATTGAAGACAAGCTAGATTCTGACACTGTAGCTCAGTTTGTATAGCATGTCATTTACAATGCCAGGGTTGTGGGTTCAATTCCTGGGGGCGCCAGTATAAAGCCTCACTGTGCTGGATTAGAGCATCTGTGAAATTACTAAAATATGCTAATGTTAAATTAAAATGTTAAATATGCATACATAGAAAACCATGTAAACTGTATTTGGTGTGATTTGTTATTATTGTGTGTAACTTTTATGTTGCAGGTATATTACACACTCAATAGCTTTCATCACTTTGATGAAGAGTCAATTAGGTTTTTGTTTCCGTTATTTAGTAAATCCAACAAAATAAAATATGGTACAACAGATGGCCACCGTATCTACAAGGTTGCTAGATTGAAACATCTGTCACTCTAATTTTATTTCTAAGATTTAACCTTTAGCTAGCTCTCTCCAATTATCTGAATGTGAAAAACAACAGTCTTTTTTGATGTCATGCGTACATGCCTACACACTGATGCAGCCGCCACCATGCTGGGAAATAAAAAAATATTTGACGTTCATCTATCGAGTTTTTTCTCATTGACATAAAATTTGTAACGAGCCCATTTTCTTTCTTCCCCAAAAGAGACATGTTCATTTCAAATATATTTGTATTACTCTTTTCATTGTTGTAATGCATACTTTTGCTGAGTCTTTGTTTTTAATCCATTTATATTAACTTGTAAACATTTTAACATTTTCACTTAAACATTATGAAGTATCTTTTTGTAGATCAAGGATGAAGAATTTAGTTAAATTGAGTTATTAAATAAGTTTTATACTAACATTACATTAGGCTCCACAGTGCACTAATTTGACCCATGTATGCAGGAAAATGATTTGCTGTGTGACCTGGAATTTAGTCACACAAGTACACATACAAAAATGAAGGCTTTCCCTGTAAAAACTTATCACCAAAATGCATGTCCACCACCTTAATTTATAAGCTCCTTGTAGGAAATGGCAGTGTAGAGACTTGCAATTTGAGGAGTTTTCAGTTGCAAAATAACACAATGATCAATCAGTTGATAAAAGCATTGTATTTATTAAGAAACCAGGTTATGAAAATAATGACAATGAACCATATCAGACAAATGCGTCTTTCAACCGACAGAAAGTCCTCTGTCTCCAGGGTGACTCATCAGAACAGCCAGTGTGCTTGGTTCTCCTGTTGTCACTCCCCAGTGTTAATACAGTACAAAATGTCACAACGCTTTCCTTTTGTTCAGCTGTCTTAAGACAGAAACATTAATCAGTAGGTAAGCCCAGGGTTTCAATGGTCTTCAGACAGAAACATTAATTAGTGGTTAGTCTCAGGGTTTCAGTGGATTTCAGACAGAAACATATTAATCAGTGGTTAGTCTCAGGGTTTCATCCTCAGAGTCTTACACACCTTCACTACAACCCCCAGTGACCCCATGGATGAAGCCTTTGTCTGGGCTCCAATACCAATAACTAGCACTGTATAAACATACAGCAAGCTGCTGCCTGGACCCACATTGTGCTCTAAGGACACAGAGGAGTCTTTACATAACAGGTAAGGTGGATGGGAAGTGACTTAGTCTCGTATAGGTGGATGGGAGGTGACTTAGAGAAGTCTTCTTCGGGAATAATCATTAGACCGTCTCTGTGATCAGTCACCCTCAGTCATCATCCGCCGACAAGCAGGTTTTTTTTTAACCCTTCATATCCATCCCATAATTTACCACTAGCCCATGACATAACCACCCCATAATTTACCGCTAGCCCACGACATAACCACCCCATAATTTACCGCTAGCCCACGACATAACCACCCCATAATTTACCGCTAGCCCATGACATAACCACCCATAATTTACCGCTAGCCCACGACATAACCACCCCATAATTTACCGCTAGCCCACGACATAACCACCCCATAATTTACCGCTAGCCCATGACATAACCACCCCATAATTTACCGCTAGCCCACGACATAACCACCCCATAATTTACTGCTAGCCCACAACAGTCCCATGCTTTTAGACGAATGGGTAGCCTGGAATCAGAAGATATTATTGGGACATCCATCCGACCTGCCATTTATCTCAGCAGACCAGCTGACCATCCTCAACACACTCAGTTAAACCATTTAGGAACAGGCATCTGGAAATAGTTAAGGCTTTATTTAAAACATTTGCTAATGCTATATTACAATGATGCTCTTTGTCGCCATATGACTTTACCTGATAACATTGCAGGTCTTGTTGACACTTTAATAACTAGTTCTTTCATATTGCATTTTCATGACTTGGAAAATTTGTAAATATATCACATACTCCATACATACATTAAGCAAATAAGTGAAAATATCAAACTGTTCAGTTACTGACAGTTTGACACAGTGGAATGGACTGATAAGACCAAGAACTTGAAATCTGTACTTTTTAACATTCTAATAGCAGTAATAGAGTCCGGGCTGTGATATAACCTTGGTGATGCCTTTAACATGGGAACAGAAGAGCATTGATAGAGGCACCCAACTGTAGCGAACCATGAGTCCTCTCACAGCACTAACTTCTGTAACCTGATTTTAGTGGACTAACTTCAGTAACCTGATGATAGTGGACTAACTTCAGTAACCTGATGATAGTGGACTAACTTCAGCAACCTCTTGATAGTGGACTAACTTCAGTAACCTGATGATAGTGGACTAACTTCAGCAACCTCATGATAGTGGACTAACTTCAGTAACCTGATGATAGTGGACTAACTTCAGTAGCCTGATGATAGTGGACTAACTTCAGTAACCTCATGATAGTGGACTAACTTCAGTAGCCTGATGATAGTGGACTAACTTCAGTAGCCTGATGATAGTGGACAAACTTCAGTAGCCTGATGATAGTGGACTAACTTCAGTACCCTAATGATAGTGGATTAACTTCAGTAGCCTGATGATAGTGGACTAACTTCAGTAACCTCATGATAGTGGACTAACTTCAGTAGCCTGATGATAGTGGACTAACTTCAGTAGCCTGATGATAGTGGACTAACTTCAGTAACCTGATGATAGTGGACTAACTTCAGTAACCTGATGATAGTGGACTAACTTCAGTAACCTGATGATAGTGGACTAACTTCAGTAACCTGATGATAGTGGACTAACTTCAGTAGCCTGATGATAGTGGACTAACTTCAGTAGCCTGATGATAGTGGACAAACTTCAGTAGCCTGATGATAGTGGACTAACTTCAGTACCCTAATGATAGTGGATTAACTTCAGTACACTGATGATAGTGGACTAACTGCAGCCTGTTAAAGCCATGGGATTGACATGACATGAACAAGGGCAATATTTTTTATAGCACATCAGTACAATTCAGCTGGTCTGGTACAACTGTTGACAGAAACAGCCTGACTGCACAGTACCCCCATCCTCATGTTTCAGCCTAACTGCAGTTTCACCATCATCATGTTTCAGCTTGACTGCATACTTTCACCATCCTCATGTTTCGATTTAAAGGCATAGTTCCACCATCCTCATGTTTCAGACTGACTGCATAGTTCCTTCATCCTTATGTTTCAGCTTGACTGTATAGTTCCACCATCTTTATTTTTCAGCCTGACTGCACAGTTCCACCATCCTTATGTTTCAGCTTGACTGTATAGTTCCACCATCTTAATTTTTCAGCCTGACTGCACAGTTCCACCATCCTTATGTTTCAGCTTGACTGTATATTTCCACCATCCTCATGTTTTAGCCTAACGGCATAGTTCCACCATCCTCATGCTTCAGCTTCACTGCATAGTTCCACCATCCTCATGTTTCAGCCTGACTGCATAGTTCCACCATCCTCATGTTTCAGCCTCACTGTGCACAGTTCCACCATCCTCATGTTTCAGCCTGACTGCATAGTTCCACCATCCTCATGTTTCAGCCTGACGGCATAGTTCCACCATCCTTATGTTTCAGCCTCACCGCACAGTTCCACCATCCTCATGTTTCAGCCTGACGGCATAGGTCCACCATCCTCATGTTTCAGCATGAAGCATAGTTCCACCAACCTCATGTTTCAGCCTGATACAATTTCTTTCCCTATTTTTGCTGTGTTGCCCATAGTTGTGGATCTCTCTGAGAACCTCTCATCAGTTTATATCTTACTTTAAGTAGATGGGGTCCAGTTGTTTACATGTTGTAGGCCACATAGATGGGGTCCAGTTGTTTACATGTTGTTGTTTACATGCTGTAGGCCACGTAGATGAGGTCCAGTTGTTTACATGTTGTTGTTTACATGTTGTAGGCCACGTAGATGGGTCCAGTTGTTTACATGTTGTTGCTGTTTACATATTGTTTACATATTGTAGGCCACGTAGATGGGGTCTAGTTGGTCAGCCAGGAAGCCGTCCCGTAGATGCATTCTCTGTTTCTCCCCTCTGGAGTTGATAGGAATGACTCCCGGGTCCACCACCACCACCACACCCACAATAAGATAGTGTTCCTCCAGAACCACGTTGGTTACCAGTGGAACCAGGTCCAGGGCCTCGTGCTCTGACCCAGACAGCTCTACCACCACCACCAGGAGATTGGTCCATGTAAACACAGCACTGAGAGAAAGACAGACAGAGAGATGAACAGAGAATGGGGGGGGGTATGGAGACAGGGCGGTTGATTATACACCAGTTTTTTGGTCTAATATAGTAATTAGATATTTATAATAATCAAAATAAAAATAACATCATATGCCATTTAGCAGTCAAAATTGACTTTCATACATTTTACTTATGGTTGGAGAAGGGAATGGACTTTCATATGTTTTACTTATGGTTGGTGAAGGGAATGGACTTTCATATGTTTTACTTATGGTTGGTGAAGGGAATGGACTTTCATATGTTTTACTTATGGTTGGTGAAGGGAATGGACTTTAATATGTTTTACTTATGGTTGGTGAAGGGAATGGACTTTCATATGTTTTACTTATGGTTGGTGAAGGGAATGGACTGAGCATCATATACAATTGATGCCCATTAATAAAGACAACAGTGACCAGGTGTTTCCTGTAAGTACAGAGTTTATGAGTATGTCAT
>JACXGI010007572.1:0-36859 GCA_016801175.1 Esox masquinongy
GAATGTATGGTTCTATATGGGAGGAGTTAGGTGAATGTATGGTTCTATATGGGAGGAGTTATATGGGTCTATATGAGCATTAGTATTTATTAGGATCCCCTTAGCCCCTGTCAATGCCGTAGCTAATCTTCTGGGGTTCAAAACAGATATCAAAACTTGCACAGTAAAATAATATAAAAAAACAATATACTACAGGCTGATTGGCCTACATAAACACAATACAAATGTCTGTCTCTCAATATTCCCTGTCCTGCTGCAAGATGTTATTTTAGCTAGTGTTGTTGCTAACTTGAGTCAGGCATGGAGGCAGAATGCTTTGGGATCTGTATGATTCTATATGGGAGGAGTAAAGATAATGTGGGGTTCTATGAGGGAGGGCTTAATAACATATGGTTCTGTACATCTGACATTTCAGCCATTGAGCAGATACTCTCATCCAGAAGACTTATAGGAGTAATCAGGGGTTAAGACAGATTTTTGTCCAACACTCCACCTACTGCTGCCCCATATCAGACAGTAAGTTAATGGAACCAGGTGGATGAAGGGGAGAGGTTGTAAAGCTGAAAAAGTTAAAGGAAAACCATGGCGAATACCTGACTGGTTCTACTCACATTTTTCCAGTGAATGTTGACCAGCTTCTCGTGAGCAGTGAAGCTGCAGTCTTCCACTGAACACTATAAAACAGAAGCCTGTTTCACTAGGTGTAATCACACAACGCTTTGCCTGCTCTACTAAAGGCAGACAAACAGAACGCTATGGTTTAGAAAGCTGAGATTTCCAACACCACATATCAAATCAGAATCATTCCAGGAGTTACCTTGACATGTTGAGAAACATGCTCATCATACTTGTCTTGATTTTTGAACCCTCTGTCACATGTGTCACAGAAGTGGGAGAATTCTGGTTCTTTCTTCTTCTGCTGTAACCCCCCGAAAAAACAATCTTACGTAAGACAGATTTGCCATATCGGAGAGTGTTACGCTTCACAAGAAACGATACATCTCTTCTTCCATTTAAGAAATACAGCAGGCATTCTTGTATTCCATCCAGGCTCCTGTTCACCTCTTGGGATACACCAACATATTTACCGGAACTTAAAAGTCTACACACCCTTTTTCATCATCAATATGATCTTGTAACCAACACCATTTCAGTAAAACAAAACAAAAGCTTTTCTCATAAAAAATAAATAAAACTATCAATGCCTTTGTTGCACCAGTGTGTACAACTTCTATTAATAATTTATGGAATTAGTTTTTGTTTGGATTACAGAAATAAATTAGTTTGGACTGGTTTCTATTAACCTAGCACATCTGAATGTTGTAATTTATTCTAATTTTCTCTGCAAAGGATTTCAAACACAATCAAGTTGTGAGACGATCTATGTACACAACTCATTACATTTCTGTCGCAATTTGTCTTGATTTCAGCCTTATCATAAACAAAAACTTCATGTTGAATAAGGGTGTGTGAACTTACTATATTCACTGTATGTCATAGATACAGAGACCAGGTTTGGTTACCTTCTTCCAACTGTTGTTGGGGGGACCAAAGTCTTGCCTTCCGCCTCGATAACCACGTTGTCCACGGTGGAAATTCTGCCCTGTGACCCCAAAATGTTTCAGTGTTATGCGATGTTCTAAACTAGCTGACCTGACTGACATTTTCAAAGCCTTGATAAGTTGACAAGTGAAATAAAAGGTGTTCTAACATGGAATAGATCAAACTCGTGGAACAACTGGGTCCAACTCCTGGCTGCAGATTGGTCTTCAACAATCTGACTCTAATAATAACGCAGGATTAAAGCGCTTTCAAGTCCATTTTTGACCAAGCTTAAACTACAGACCTGCATTATAAAAAGTTAAGATAGGCAAATTACTAAAAAAGTTTTGCAACTAGAGGAACGCGTTTCCGTTGGACAACATTGCTGCTGGACACAATATTTACACGTTTCTGTCGGACAGTGTTTAACATAGGTCGGATACGTCCCGTATCGTTTGGGAAACAAACAAGTCGTCAGAATAAAGAAACGCCCGCACTACAGACCTCGCCAGGCTAAACACTACAGTTTGTTTAACCGTTAGTCCAAATGAGGCACATGCTACACTAAGGGAAAAAGACACGTGTTTACCAAGCCACTCACAGATCACATAAGTATGTCAACAATCGTATTCGCCTGTACAGTAGGCTACTAACCATATGAGCCTCTGGGTCGACCTGGTCCGGCGCCGCCATGCCAGTTTTCCACCTGGCCGTTGTAGCCCCATGGATCGGATGGTGGTTCGTACCAGTTCCACATGCTGGGCTGGAAGTTACCTGGAGGTGGATGGAACGATGGTGGTCTTACCATTGCACTGGGAGGACAACTGAAGTCCGGCGGAGGGTAGCTTCCAAAATCACTCATGATGTAGATTGCGTCTCTGCTTCAATATAGAGTGTTGAGTTGATTAAATGTGTGCTTTTTAACGTAATTAGTTTCGCCTAACAAGTTAGCTACAACACATGCATCTCTGATATATTTCTCTGCTCCAGTTCGCATGTGCAACTCACGTGTTCGCGGAAACTTAACGTCATTTCCGCTCATTTACACCAGCGGACGGATTCACGATATTTGTTTTTCGAACTCTACGATATTTTTTTGGCGGGGGACATAATCATTGTTTTACACGGATGGAATACCCAGTTTACTTGTATAATTGACATCTTTAATTTTGGACATTTTATTGCTTATATATGGGCCATTCGGCCGAATCGGTGGCTTTTCTGTCCCCAGGCCATAACATGCATAAATATGCGTGTATCTTTTTAATACAATATTTTATCAAGCGAAGTGTCCAGTTTGTCCTAATTGTAATTTGATGATACATCACGTAAAACCTTAATAAAAACTGCCTAGAACACTGAAAAAATAGGATTTTAGCCCGTCCCCACTCTGTAACACTACACTTCACCATGAAATATAGTGATTTTTTGTATTATTGTGTGACTCTATTTCCAATTTAGACAAAAACAATTTCTCATTGAAAAGTCATAATATGTTAGCTAAATTGAAGAAGGGTCATGTCCCCAGGTTTTCACTCGGTCCTGTTACCCTGACACATTCCCCCTTATAAAAATGTGGGACTTTCCACAAGTCACATGAGCAACAGGAAGTAGCATCATTTGAGTCTCGTAAAGGCAATGGGAAGACCAATAATTCTCACACGCTTTTTTCTGTATTTTATGATCATATTATAAGTATGACTGAGAATGTCAATCTCACCGTTCAGTCCTGTTACCTACATTATTTCTTAGATGTTATTTTTTTTAAAAAGATTTTTGGTAAGGTTTTGGTAAACCACTTGAAGGTACTAAATGTTCTCATGATACTCTCATTGATGCCATGTGGCTACATTGCATGTATGTGCGAATGTTATGCTAAAAGCTCAGTCCTGTTACTTTCAATCCTGTTATGCATATGAAGGGTAACAGGACTGAATAAATGTAACAGGAGTGAGAAGTTTGAATGAAATAGCCATTTTAAATGTGTCTGGTATACACTAATGTTCAAAAGTTTGGGGTCACTTAGAAATGTCCTTGTTTTCAAAAGAAAAGCATTTTTTAGTCCATTAAAATAACAAATTGATCAGAAATACAGTGTAGTCATTGTTAATGTTGTACATGACTATTCTAGCTGCAAACACCTGATTTTTAATGGAATATCTACACAGCCGGACAGACGCCCATTATCAGCAACCATCAGTCCTTTGTTCCAGTGGCATGTTGCTTGCTAATCCAAGTTTATCATTTTAAAAAGCTAATTGATCATTAGAAAACCATTTTGCAATTGTATTAGCACAGATGAAAACGGTTGTGCTGATTAAAGATGCAATAAAACTGTCCTTTAGGGTAGTTGAGTATCTGGAGCTTCAATGCCAAAGTCTAAGTATTTTTATTTGTCAGATGCACCGAATAACACAGCATCATTCTGAACAGTGAAATTCTTGTGACATGACACATGACATCTGCACAGTTGGCATTAAGAAATATATAAAGCACAAATAATAGCAAATATATACATAACAATAGAAACTAGCAGCAATTCCAGAGAATGTAGAAATGGGAATATGGACAACATGAAAAGGAATCTTAAATATCATAAATATGGGTGTAGTAGTGCCTATAATTTGATACAATAAAATGTGCTAATGTACATTGAATGTCCATAGAAAGTGACCAGAGCATATGAGGTGTTCATGTGATCAATAGAACAATGTTTCTAGTTGAGAAGCCTTATGGCCTGGGGGAAAAACTGTTTGTGAGTCTGGAAGTACGTGCCCTGATGCTCCGGTAACATGTACTGGAGCAGCAGTGTGAACAGACCATAGTCTGGCTGGCTGTAGTCTTTTGTGATGTTCTATGCTTTCCTAAAACATTGTGTATTGGAGATGGCAGCCAGAGATCCGCTCCGCTGACTTGCGATCAGCAGCAGAGCAGCTGCCATACCAGGCAGTAATACAGCCTGAGAGGAAGCTCTTAATGGCGCACCTGTAAAAGTAATAAAAGTAGTAAAAGTAGTAAAAGTTCACTCAGGAAGTAAAGGCGCTTTGGGGCAGTTTTTACCACCGAGTCTGCTTGCCTGTACCAGGTAAGGTCATCTTTGGTGAACACACCGAGGAACTTGAAGTCAGAGACTCTCTCCACTTCAGCTCCAACGATGTGTATGGGGGCATGACCCCCCCTCTGCTGCTTCCTGAAGTCCATGATAATTTCTGTAGTCTTGCGTAAAGAGAGAGGTTGTTGTCCTGGCACCATGTTGCCAAGTCACTTACCTCCTCTGTATTTAGTCTCATCATTGTTGGAGATGAGACCCAGGATGGTGGTGTCGGCTTCAAACTTAAGGATGAGGTTGGAGCTGTGTGTGGCCACACAGTCATGCGTGAACAGGGAGTACAGGAGGGGACTGAGTATGCAGCCCTGGGGGGCTCCGGTGCTCAGGGTCAGTGCAGAGGAGGTGAGGTTGCCCAGTCTCACCACCTGGTGTCTACTCATCAGGAAGTCCGGGATCCAGTTGCAAAAATAGGTGTTAAGACCCTGGGCCCTGAGCTTGGGAAAGAGCAATTGTGGGTTTGATTACAGGCTCAAAAGAGCCAGAAACAAATAACTTTCTTCTGAAAATCATCAGTCTGTTCTCTGAGAAATGCTATTCCATGCGAGAAATTGCCAAGAAACTGAAGATACTCGTACAATGCTGTGTACCACTCCCTTCACAGAACAGCACAATGCAGATGAGCATGCGGACAAATACATTAGAGTGTCTAATCTGAGAAACAGACACCTAACAGGTCCTGGCAGCTTTATTTAATAGTACCCTCAAAACACCAGTCACAATGTCAACAGTGCAGAGGCAACTCTGGAATGCTGGTCTTTTAGGCAGAGTTACCAAGAAAAAGCCATATCTCATACTGGCCAATAAAAAGCAAAGATTAAGATGGACAAGAGAACAAAGCCTCTGGACTGAGGAAGATTGGAAAAAGTGTTATGGACAGATGAATCAAGGGCTTGAGGTGTGCGGATCACAAGAAACAACATTTGTGAGATGCAGACCAATTGAAAAGATGCTGGAGGAGTGCTTGACACCATCTGTCAAGTATGGTGGAGGTAATGCGATGAAGGAAGGCTATCACTCCATTTTGCAACGCCATGCCATTCACTGTGGACGGCGCTTGATTAGAGCCAATTTCCTCCTACAACATGACAATGACCCAAAGCACAGCTCCAAACTATGCAAGAACTATTTAGGGAAGCAGTCACACAAGCACACACTCCATACACACTCTTGCAAAAGCATACACACACAATTGTTACAGCTTTTATGTGGCTATTTAGACTCTTTTTTGCCAAATATAATGACCTCTGTTTTATCTTTGTTTATTTGAAGGAAGTTGTGTGACATCCAGTTATTAATTACATCAAAACTAGTTAGAGATTGGCACAACCATGTTTCTTATCAATCTCAATATAAAATCTCAGTGGTCTCTATTAATCAACCAGGAGTTTGATGTTCCTCACTCAACAAAGTTGTTGAAACCCATGTAGTTCTTGATGGTTCGTCAGAAACCATTTAGAGCTAGCTGCTATCTGTCAATTAGACATCACGAAATGACTACCGCTAGCTGTCAGTGAGAAGCAACCATGCAATGTCTACCGTACGTTTGTATTTACAAATGCCACATTCTTCGTTGGAACGTACTTTGTGATCATATTAGGTCAATAAAATGATATGAACTTCTTTCAGTTTAACTGTAAAACCCCCAATTTTAGTCGTTTAATTCTGTCTGCAGTTGACAATTTTCTAGCCATAAGAGATGGTTAGCCAAATGGATTAAAAAATGTCCTGGCGACATTTTGCTTCTCGCGATATTTTGAAGAAAGAACATGTTTCTGGTTCCGCATCCGCACAGATTACCGCGTGCGGACTGCAACCACTCTTCATCCAGAAAGTTGCAGTAACGTGGTAGCTAGAGAAGGCTCTAATAGAGAGCAAGTTTTCTTTGGTGGACGTTGTGAAAAAGTGTAAAAATGCTGGTTTTATTTGAAACGGCTGCCGGTTATGCAATATTTAAAGTGAGTATTTTACGAATGTTTTTTTATTCTGAGATTTTAGATGCATCATTTGACCAAAAATCCAACCCAGCAGTTTAGCTTGTTAGCTAACTAAAGTACAGTAGTAGTATATTTTTGTTGGTTTAGATTTTGAATTAAAATTTACGTTATTTCAACGTTAACTATTTAATGTGGTCTACAATACACATGTATACTGTTTAGTAGTCGTCGTATTAATTCTGCGATGCGAACCGTAAATTCATTTTTACTGGGCCTTCTCGTCCAACACGCAGTAACAGTGCAGTAGTCTCAGGAAGCACGTTGATTTTGCAAGTTCGAAAGTGACCAATGCTGCTACTTGCTTTGGTGTCAGGACTGACATTTTATAAGTGTAGCTATTTACCACGTTTTACCGTTGTATGGGTTAAATTGTTGGATACTACGGATTTCATACTTGAGCCAATGCTCATCTAACAGTTCAAATCAGCCAATTAGTTTCCCAATAGTTTAGCTAGGTGGTGGGGTATTTTGGAAGGACCGCGTGTCGGGCTTCGTGGCAGGCTCTGATGTGCAATGCATACTTACAAGGGAAATTAAGTTTAAGAAGGAAAATAAAGCATTTAATATAACTGGGCTACATTAAGATAAGGCAGTTAAGGGTAGACTATAGGTTGCAATTTTATAAAATATTCTCTTAGACTGGAGGAGTGGGGGTGTCGAAGTACTTCATTCTCCTGCCGGTTTAAAACTTCCTAACTGTGTCCTAGGTCCTAGATGAATCCAAACTCCAGGAGGTGGACAGCTTATGGAAAGAGTTTGAGACGCCGGACAAGGCCAATAAAATGTGAGTTTTTGTTCCATGTCTGGATTGTAACAGTTGCATTACACATTACCAGGATAACAAACATGTTTACGCAGTTGACCAATAATATTTCACCTTTCAGAGTGAAGTTGAAACACTTTGAGAAATTCCAGGACACAACAGAGGCATTGGCAGGTAAAAATAAATATAAAATTACATAAAATACCCTATCCCCAGCTGTTGTTGATGATGTATCTCTGTGTCTGAATCAACCATGTGGTCATTCAGCAGTATTCGTCACTACCACTGAGACCACAGCCAGTACAATGCACTGCTTCACAAACCTGGAATCCATTCATAATTATGCACTCTACTACTGCAAGACGCTTTGGATGAATTACTAGAATGTAAAACCTTACAATCCCAATAAGTGCCAACAAACCTCTTAATCTATGATTTAACACTTACTGTTAATGTCGATCAGTACTAGATGCTGTTTAGCAGACTCAGTAATGCCTACATTGTATGTATGTGTGCTCCAGGAAACCATGTTCCTGGAGTTAGAGATACTGCATGCTACCAGCCATGCTACAGAGAATCTCCTGCCATCATGCTGGTGCTCTAACACGCGTTGTTTTCCCAGCGGCCACCGCCCTGACGGAGGGAAAGATGGGCAAGAGTCTGAAGAAGGTGCTGAAGAAAGTGGTGGCCAAAGAAGCTCACGAGCAGCTGGCCATCAGCGATGCCAAGCTAGGGGGAGTCATCAAGGATAAGCTTAACCTGAGCTGCGTTCACAGCCCCGCGGTGGCCGAGCTGATGAGGGGCATCCGAACCCAGATGGAGTCGCTCATCACTGGGCTGCCCCCACGGGAGATCAGCGCCATGTCCCTGGGCCTGGCACATAGGTGGGCCTCTTGCACACACAGTAGAACAAACACCCTTTCCACAAGCTGACACTACTTTGTGTTGCTGATGATTATATCTTGCTGTCTGAAACCTCCTGTAGATTTCCACAGCATTCGTCACTACCCCTGAGGCATCACTGTTCAGTCTTTCCGCTCATTTTCAAGATTTAAGTCTGGATCTTGGTTTCAATCACCAATTGGGTTTTCCTAGAAATCCTGGATGGAGTGTTTCAGATACAGAATTCATTGAGAATAACCAGGTGTGAGTCTTCCAACCAGCATTAAAGGGAAGCCTGGTTGGTTTGGGAGAACTGGGGAAGTTGGCAGCACTGGTCACTGAACTTAATAACTGTCTAAACCATTTTCAACCGTCTGTTTCAGTTTGTCACGCTATAAGCTGAAGTTCAGTCCAGACAAAGTGGACACCATGATCGTTCAAGCTATCTGTAAGTATCTCCTAAGACTCTCCACGTAAAAGGCCAACAAACTAGACTAACCAAAGCCAATCAATAGATCTCAGAATCAGGTTTTAACTGGTGTCGTTTGTAGCTCTGCTGGATGAACTGGACAAGGAGCTGAACAACTACATCATGCGCTGTAGAGAATGGTACGGCTGGCACTTCCCAGAGGTGGGGAAGATCATCACAGACAACCTGGCGTACTGCAAGAGTGTCCGTAAGATCGGCGCCCGCACCAACGTGGCCACTACCGACCTCTCAGAGTATCTGACTGAAGAAGTTGAAGCTGAGGTCAAGCTGGCGGCGGAAATCTCCATGGGTACGGAGGTGGCGGAGGAGGACATAGGCAACATCATGCACTTGTGTGACCAGGTAGGTTGGGGAGTTACAGGGTCATTCAGCAAATTAAAGGTGTGATGTTTGAGTCCCACATAATAAGGTGACCTTTCGCAGCAGCAGGTTTCATTGAGACTTTGTTCCACCAGTCTACCAGCACTACATCATATTTAATTTTTAAAAAGTTTACATTTTTTCTGGTTCATTGGTATTTATCCCAATGATGTCTCATGTTCAAGCAGTCTGGTTCCCAGTTGCACCTTTCAGGTAGCAGCCATTGGTTGAAGCAAGCACCATTAAATTAGCCAATTGTGATACGTTGACTGGCAGTGACCCCTCTCCCAGGTGTCTTAGCGGTTTCTGTGTGTGTTGTAACCAGGTGATAGAGATCACAGAGTACCGCACTCAGCTGTACGACTACCTGAAGAATCGCATGATGGCCATCGCTCCCAACCTGACGGTCATGGTGGGGGAATTGGTCGGGGCGCGCCTCATCTCACACGCGGGTAGGTCAGTCAGTCACATGGCTGGGTCTGGGCCCAATCAGATTGTAGCAATCGTTCCCAGTAGCCAAGCGATGATGATGAAGACTTCATGTCAACACTCCTGAAAATATGTGATGCTTTTCAGTCACTACCTCATCTGAGCTTCTACTATCTAGCTAGGGTTTCAAAATTACAGGGACATTCATTCAAATCCCTGCATCTCAAAAAAGAGGACCTACTCCCTTATGATCATGGATTTGTTTAGAAATCCAGGAATGTTTCAGGAATTTGTTACTCTGACCGGAACACTTGTAGGCCCCTGTTAGTCTCCACTAACAGTAAATATTCTGTCCTCACAGGATCCCTGTTGAACCTGGCCAAGCACCCAGCCTCCACAGTGCAGATCCTGGGTGCTGAGAAGGCCCTGTTCAGAGCGCTGAAGACCCGCAGGGACACGCCCAAATACGGTCTTATCTACCACGCCTCCCTGGTTGGGCAGACGTCCGCCAAGAACAAGGGCAAGGTGGGGCTTTTTATTGGCACTACCTGTAGAGTGCTGCTCCTAACGTTTGATTTAAAACCTCTTCAGACTGCAGATAAGCTCTGGTGTTGCACATGCTCTTCTAATCGGTCTCCTTTCAGATCTCCAGGATGCTGGCTGCCAAAGCGTCTCTGGCCATCCGCTACGACGCCCTGGGAGAGGACACCAACGCAGAGATGGGAGTTGAGAACCGGGCCAAGCTGGAGGTCAGACTACGCCATCTAGAGGAAAAAGGAGTAAGTGTTGCTTGAACTCTGGAGTGTATTTGCTCTTCCAAACAGTTTCAGTTGCATAACGTTTCCATAAAAGGGATGCAAAAAATCTTTGTCAGAATGAATAGACACCACGTTACGCAGCCAAACAAACAGCATCAAATGCCAAGCGGTGATGATGAAGACTACATGTCAACAGTCCTGAAAATATGTGATGCTTTTCAGTCACTACCTCATCTGAGCTTGTCTTTTTAAACAAAGTCTATACTGTCCTGCACATCACATTACAGGTTCCCTCATGTCGAAGCCACGTTTACTAGTTTAACACTGGTTTCCCCCTTTCAGATCCGACGGATAAGTGGAACAGGCAAAGCTATGGCCAAGGCCGACAAATATCAACACAAGAGGTGAGCTGCTCCTGGGTGGGTGTAATAGACTGGCTCCATGGCTGTGTAAAGGACCGGTCAACCGTTGGACTGAGTCTGTGGGTAAATTAAGCTGTGGGTGTTTGGTAATTGACGTTTTCAGCTCTCTGTGGTAACCAACATTCTACCGTGCCCATCTCCATAGTGATGTGAAGGTGTACGACCCATCTGGAGATTCCACACTCCCCACTACTTCCAGGAAGAGGAAGTTTGAGGAGGTAGAGGAGGAAGAGGTGGCCACGCCAGTAGCAGTCAAAACGAAGAAACCCAAGAAGGAACCAGTTGAAGGTCTGTAGCCTTTATGCTTTTCCATAGCCTTGTTAGTTACCATTTAATTAAACCGTATTTCACAGTAGATGTATGCAATCTGTACTGTTGTTTCACGGAGCTTTGTTGGTTTTCATTCAGAACCAGAGGCATCCACGTCGGCAGAAACTCCTAAGAAGAAGAAAAAGAAAGAGAAGAAAGCAGAGGAGATGGAGGAAGAAGTTAAGGATGAGGAAGAAGAGGCACTGGTCTCTCCAACAGAGGAAGTATGTAGCAAATACATTATGGGAATGTATAAAATATTCCTGATCATCTCTGATGTTAGTTTGTCTCTCCAAAAAATACTAATTTGTGTTTCTTGATTCAGTCAACAGAAAAGAAGAAAAAGAAGAAGAAAAAGAAGGTCAAGGAGGAAGAGGGAGAATAAGCTGAATGAACTTTATATTTTTAATTTTAGTTTTATTGTTACACGTGTCTTCTTGGGCCTAGACTGCCGGCTGAGTTTCCGTTTTGGGAGAAGAGAGAAGGCTTGTGAAGAAACGGGTTTATTTCAGAATGACCAATGGAGGGGCTCTCTTATGATCAAGAACGAGAGACTAATTATGTAAAAAAAGAATACTGTGTGGATGTTTGTGTTAAAGATGAACCTTTTAGAAAACTTGGCGTAAGGCCCTGCTAAATGACCCGAAGACATTGACTGGACCTGATAGTTTACAATGTTTAAACATTTAATTTGTGCACCTGTTGAGCCATGTGCCATTTTTAAAGCTGGTTTAATGTATTATATTCTCAAACTCTTTGTCTATGACAGTTTTTGTTCTGGTGGATTAAATACACATTTCTCAACTGCCATTTCCCATCATTCAAATCATCACACCTGATGTACGGTTCAGCTGTAAAGAATTGCATATGGTGTTGTACATACTCTCCAGGATTAACCCTTGTCCTGTGGGACCAGTGGGCTGAACGTTGGTCTGGTTGTGTTTAAGGGCAATGCTGCACATTGGTCGGGTATGGGGTTTTAGATGTGCTGTGGATAAAGGGGATGGGCGTGAGCTACAACCAGGCCTTCAGATAAAAGGCTCTAGAACCATATTGATGGAAGTAGGTGGGGTGTTTCGGGAGAGGAAATGGGTAATGTCTGATTGTTTATTAGGGGGGAGGTTGTAATTAGGGACTGTTCGGTTACACTTTGTTCATGTCTCCTGTTTATATTTCAATTGTTTATAAAATACTTCTGTATATACTGCGGCATTGGTTTTCTTCAAAACAAATATAAAATGAATGTGGCATGGCAAACTGACGTCAGCTGGACACCGCCTGGGTGATATCAAGCCCATGTACAGCACGTATAGTGGCAGACCAGTTGTAAAAAATGAAAGTTGGAACAGCATATCCATCTAATTTCGAGTTACAAAAAAAACATTTCCGTTTTATGTGATAGTCCCTCAATAATTAAAAAGACGTAGTCCATTTGCGTATGTAATCACATTGGTATAGGTTTTTCAGGAATGATTTAAGACGGTGACAAAAAAACTCCTCTTAACTTCAACTAGCAAGAAAATTGCAGGGAATTTCAAACTGGGATAGTTTTTCACGTTTGTCGGTCAGCGTTAGAAATGTATCTTATATTTCTATCTTTTGGTAGCCTTCAACATAGATAACATTGGCGTGTGTAAACATAAACACATATATAAATATATATACACAATTTGCTATAAAATAAATGTAAAGATGAATACACACACTTTGCTATACAATAAAATGTTCAACTTGCAAGCCATGTCGTCCTAAGACATATCTAGACGAGAAGCGAACAGTCATTAACTAATTTTCTGCGATCGACAAAAATGTCTGTTACAGCACTCGAGCATGAACCACATGGCATTGACTCTACGTACGCAGGGGCTGATGTGTGTTCGGTGGTCGAGCAACGGCAAACAGTGTACGAAGCAGTTTTGTGGAGTAAGCATTTAACAACAGAATAGAAATGTCTCAATTACAAACACGTTTTTTTACGGAGAATAAAAAGTAAGTATTTATTCAATTGTAACGTTAACCACTTAGCTTGCTCTTCGGTCAGTAAGCTAACTAGCTTTCTAGCTAACTTCTTAATGAGCACGTATTACAGAAACTTTATAGACATGTTAGCCATGTTATTATTCGTACCTTTTGTTTGGTTTATTGGCAAGCTTCTTGTTGCTTTGGTTATATAATATGGTTCGATAGCTAATCCACTGTGCTAAGCCAATCCACTTTAGTTTGGTTACTATCAGTTTGACTAACAGTGGATGTGATGCAGAGTTATTAACTGTAAAGTGTAGTCCATTTTTTTAATGTAACAATCAGTCAACGTTGCCCCTCAGATATTCAGTAGATGACGTGCCTTTCTCCATCCCGGCTGCTTCTGAGGTGCAGGACCTCAGTAACGTCATCAACAAGCTGCTGGAAGCAAAGAATGGTATGAACACAGTCTATAGAATACCACTGCATAATGTAATGCAATGTTGGCATATTGTGTGTCACATCTGTGTGTTTTGTTACAGGGTCTCACAGCCAGGTTGAGTTTGACTTCCTTGTCCGGGGGCAGTTCCTCCGGACTTCGCTGGCCAGTCACATGGAAGCCGAAAGCATCTCAACGGTGAGATGCACCCCTGGACGTAACCAGGATGAAACATAGTAACTGCACCTGCAGATATCTGAGTAAAATAGTAATTTGGTTCAAGTGTCAATCTGACTTCATGTGTGTCTTTACCATCTGTGCTACAGGAGGACGTGGTGGAGATTGAGTATGTGGAGCGGTTCACTGCTCCCCAACCAGAGGAGTGCATGATGCACGATGACTGGATCAGCTCCGTGGAGGCCGACTCTGAATGGTAGGAGATTTGACCCCCCCCCCCCCAGGGACCCCACATGGGTGCTGAATGGTCAGAGACATGATGTCTGACTCTAACCCAGATGGCGTATGGCAGGGGTGACCTCACCTGGTGTCCCACATGATCACAGAATCACTTCATTCCCCTGCTATGTTTCCAGACACCTGGCGTTTAGGCTTGGGTCTAGTGTTGCAGTCTCATGTGTGATGCCGTGTTTGGTGTCTGCTCCAGGATCCTGACAGGTTCCTACGATAAGACGGCCAGGATCTGGTCTCTGGAGGGCAAGGCTGTGATGACGGTGGCTGGACACACAGACGTGGTGAAGGATGTGGCCTGGGTCAAGAGAGGTAGGGGGAAGGAGGACAGAGCACTGAAATGAGAAAATCTTCTGTCTGACAATGTAATGTCACCATCCTGACAGCCCTATTTTTGACCAGATGGTCTGACCTCCCTGCTGTTGACTGCCTCTTTGGACCAAACCATTCTCCTTTGGGAGTGGAACTCTGAGAGGAACAAGCTGAAAGCCAGACACTGTTGCCGTGGACATGCTGGGAGTGTTGATACTATCGCAACAAATCCCACATGCACTAAGGTAAGAGGTGGAGGTTTGAGGAATATCTGGTAATATGCCGCTGTCCACGTCACTGATCAGTGTGCAAAATGAAGTGCTTGTTTTTGTCCTTCTGGACAGTTCTGCAGTGGTTCCTGGGACAAGATGCTGAAGATCTGGTCAGCAGGTATGGTCACAGTCCTGTTGGGCTGTATCTCTTATCCAGTGTTGACAGTTATGATGGCATTACATAATCCTGTCATCCTATAGATGGTCTTTATATTCTATATTATTCTATCACCAATGACATACTGTTCATACTAAATGTTGTATCTTTCTGCCAGTCACCACGCTCATAACCTGTAACTGAGATGATATAACTGAAATAATATTTAACATGTAATTCACAATATCCTACCTGACCTGTGTTGTATTATTTGGTCTCAGTGGCGACTGAAGAGGATGAGGAGTTGGAGGAGCAGCCAAACAGACCCAGGAAGAAACAGAAGACAGAACAGCTGGGATTAACCAGGGTGAGGGAGGAGCTAACAATAAAGACTGGGATTGATGAGGGTGAGGGAGGAGCTAAAATTAAAGACTGGGATTGGTGAGGGTGGAGCTAACATTAAAAACTGGGATTGACCAGGGTGAGGGAAGAGCTAACATTAAAGACCGGGATTGACCAGGGTGAGGGAGGAGCTAAATTTAAATTCCTGGATGACACATTATCAGTCATCTATAACTGACCTATTTATTCTGAGATACTTTAGAATCACATACACATGATATGCAAACAGTATTAATAAATATGAAGTGTTTTCACTGGATTCATCACAGGCTAAATGTTTAGCATTTGGAAACAAAACTAAAGGTTTGATCACTGCCATAACATGTCTAAACACTGCTTACTGGGTCAGGAATATATATTTTTACTTTGGGTGACTTATCCATTTACTTTACTATGCCATTGTTATCAATGTTCTAAAGACGCCACAGCCTCAGTGTTCTACTGTTGACCATTAAGGGGGGCTTTTTCGTCTACTGCAATTATCATGTTAAAGTGATGAAATTAAATAGTTTGCAATGTCATTAGCTGAGTTAGCAGATCCTAAAAAAGGAGATGAACAGAGATAAGCACAAGTCAGCTAGATCTTACTAGGGAATAATGGCATGTTTCTGTTTGAAAACATCTACACTGTGAACAGTAGTCTACGAATCTTAGTCCACTATTCAGTTATAAACCTGGACAGTTGTATTTTATATTTATACATATTTTAACAAAATGTACAACTGGTGAATGTGGATGATCAGTTGTGTGGTATAGTAATCCTGTTCCACTCCCTCCATAAGACGCCCCTCATGACATTGTCAGGTCACAACGAAGCTGTGTCTTCAGTCCTTTGGTTGGATGGTGAGGAGGTTTGCAGTGCATCATGGGATCACACCATTCGTGTGTGGGATGCCGAGACCGGAGAACTCAAGACCACTCTGGTAAGAAAACCTCTCCTTATTCCCCAACCTCGCTTCTCTCTAACCCTTGACCTTTCCCAACTAGGGTTGGGCAGTATCCAGATGTCATTTTCATTCACAGTATTTCTAGTTTCATATACATAGAGGACACAAGGAAAATTAAGCAACAAAAGTCTGACCCGCAGGTTGTAGTTGACACTGCAGTACAGTACAGTTAGCAGCTACAGATTTGTATTTTGTAGAGTTTGCCAGAGGAAATGAGAGACATTTTGACCTGAGGATATGAGTTGTGTTTAGCACAGGCCTGGAAGAGCCAAAAATCAGGAGCTGTCAGATGGGAGGAGACATGCTGTACGGAGCTCTTATCCGGAGCACTTTTTGATTTCTCAAATACAGATTAAATGAAAAACATCACTATCTCCTAACATGAAGCTGACATCAAGTTGGCTGCCTGTTATTACTTTTTTTAAAAAGCAGCTAGTTATGTTCAAATGTATTTTAAAAGGAGGTCAAAAGGTACTCCCAATCTTGACCACTGACCTCCTCCAACCCAAACCTGACTTCTGATTTTGTTTGCCTGGATTCCGCTCTATAGACCGGCAGTAAGGTGTTCAACCAAATCTCCTATTCTCCGCTATGTCGGCGCCTGGCATCCGGAAGCACTGACCGGCATGTGAGGTTGTGGGATCCTCGCTCCAAAGGTGAGCCCCCCCTGCCAAACCCTCATTTAAATCACTTTGAACTATGTTTAAACATCTCCTTGCACTTTCCTTCAAATCATTAGAACATCACTTTCTCACACGTGTCTTTGTGTGTACCTGTGTGTGTGTGTAGATGGGTCGTTGGTGTTACTGTCTCTAACTTCCCACAACGGCTGGGTTACGGCTGTGAAATGGGCTCCTTCCCATGAGCATCAGCTGGTGTCTGGTTCCCTGGACAACGTGGTCAAACTCTGGGACGTCAGGAGGTCTGTATGTCGACAGGGCGAGGACTTAGGATGAGGTTGTTCAAACTTGTTAATTTTGTTTTTATTGGGTTAACAACAACATGTCCCTCCAGTGGATTTTAAAATCCCCATGTGGCCCGACTCCAAGGGAAAGAACTGGCCAAGTTAATGTTTGTTTATGTTCCAGTTGCAAGGCTCCCCTGTACGATGTGTCTGCCCATGAGGACAAGGTGCTCTGTGTTGATTGGACAGACAGCGGGGTGAGGCGCAACACACACTGGCATCCTATACCAGAATAGATAACACATAGCCTGGCGTAGTATACTAGAAAATGATAACATTGTATAGATTCTGTTAACCCTTTTCTATACCTCCTTCTCATCTCTCTTCCAGTTGTTGTTGAGTGGAGGAGCGGACAACAAGCTGTACACCTACAGATACACAGCCTGTGAGTCAGATGCTGGAGCATAGTCACACCTCAAACAACACTGGACTGACCGACCATGGATATTCAGCATGTTATTTTTATATGTTGTTAAATTGAAGAGTCCAACTTTGTGATAATTGTATTATTTCTGTTATATTATTTCCAATAGATGTATGACTAAGTTTTCTTTAGTTAATTAACCCTTCTGTGCTGTAGGTATGTTAATTTTCTGAACTGCTACAGTTACATAGACAGAAGAGTAGTGCTTTATGGTATAAGAGAGCTCTCAAAGACAGACATCTATTAAACTCTATGCAGCCAAAATGGGTCCGGACCAGACTGTCCAGAAGGCAGTTTTAGCACAGGCAGGACTAGTACTACCATTTTATTTTTAGTCAACTTTTTGGGTCTTTCAACTTAGTTGGCCGTTTCCTTCCTGCACAGCCCTTTAGGTGTCAATTCCAAACCAGTTAGGAGGAATGTCACATTTCAGAAGTTTTCCCAACTTAAGTGTTATCATAGAAACCTGATTTTTCAGGTTTGGTGTAAGCCAAGTGTTAATATAGGTGGATTGATTCCCACTGGTTCTACTTTGTCAGACAGATCATTGTCTGTATTCATTCTACACTAGTATTTATAGACAACCAACCTGTCACCAGTTTATGATTAAAGAAATTATTTTACTGCTGTAAATTGTGATTTGTTTTTTTCCTCGAAGTTCTTTTCTCAATCATTCTGGTTGTCTTACTGCACACGAATGAAAATTCCTTTAAAAATGAATGTAAACCAATGTATCAAAGAAATGACATCACACGAAGTTTCACAAGAGACAGTTTATTTACAATCAAAAACCGAAAAGATAGGCCTGACTGCACCCACGAGAAACGAACGAGAATGTCAACAGGGCGAGATACCTTGGATATACTATGCACGCATTGGTGTGAACACTTCGCAAAACAAAACACGCGATGATAGAGTATTAGTAATTAGAAATGAACACAGGCGAAAACATGAAGGAATATCCAAGGCTCACCTCTGTCCTCAACCAGTTTCCAGCAGGAGCAGCAGACTAGGCTGGATTCATAGGGAAGTGGTGACGAAAAAGGAATAGGACTAACCAACAGTTACCATAAAAGAAGATGAACTAGTCCAGCCGCCAAGGCAACCCTAAATATTTTGCCTGAATGCCTCACAGTTGCCAGGGTGGACATGACAAATTTACCGAAACGAGGGAAACATACAGTGAGAGCAGCGATGGCTCCTCCACTGTTAAACATAAAACACACATTACAGACAACACAATGTAAAACTTCAGCTATATTAATACAAATAATCATTAAAACGTCCGTATGTGTTTTTTTACAAATATAAAAACACATACCTACAATGCTAGCGAGTTTACAGTACACATTCCAGCTCCCAACAACAACGGCATCAGCCATACACCTCCAACTGACAAAGTTGAGAAAAAACAGCTGTCTCAAACTTCACATACATACACGTGTCTATATATAGTGTATGTATGTATGTATATATGACACTCACACGCCACCCGTAAAACACTCGCTTACCTAGCAAACTGTCCTGTCCTTTCTTTGTCCTGAGTGGAACATCTAGTCCCACCACCATCATCATCATCATCATCATCATCATCATCATCATCATCTTCATCTTCATCTTCATCTTCATCGGTGTTTTTAAGGCGATTGGCTCTAACAGCTAGCCCCCTAGTTCCCCCAGGTTTATATACACAGGGAACGTAGGCCAACTAACCACTAGGTCACCCTGGCTACGTGTAATTTCGTCCTGTTTGAAATGTGATGCTGAAACGTAGCGAACTCGCCACACAGCGGCTGCGAAGAGTACAGACGCTTTGCATATCCTGTTTCTTTGACTCAGTCCAGTGGTGGTGGCTACTGGCTAGCTAGCTTACAAGCTAGATGTTCTGTAAGTGTGGGAAAAAGGACTTCTTGACAGCGCTTGACGTAAGGTAAAATGAAAAATGCGTTGATGCAACACGTTTGCTTGTTTTGTACATTACCATTAGTCAACATTTTCTCCGTAGCGATATTTGAGTATTTTGGTGTTATCCTGGAAGACCGCGAACATTAACGTTAGCTAGCTAGTTCGAACAGTAATCAAATACTCAGTAACATCATGAACGGTTTTATGGGGGAAAATCTATGTTGTGTGATCTAAATCAGAGGGAAGAGTACGTGTGGTAATGACTGCATCTTGAACTCGACTGCCTCTGGCACCTGTGCAGGTAGTTCGTCATACATTTTCTAAAGCTAGGAACCCTCGTAACTGTAACCAAACACCTGCTAGCAAGCCAACTGTCGACGTCTCACCATCTACGGTACATTGTGATTGACGCTGACTTGGTTATCAGTTTATCCATTTAGGAGTTTTGACGGTGAAACGTCAGATCTTCGGACACTCAATCATTTCACCAATTTTAATATGTTCAGTAGTTAGACAGATGTGGGTTATCTACCGACAGCGATGGTGACGGCCGCATACCTGCCAATATTGTTTTTGTAATTGGCTGGGTGGGGTAACTAGTAGTTAGGAACTACTAACAACTCGACAGCGATCGCGTATATCCTGACAATTAGCTAAATCTTAGTTTGATAAAGCCAGGGATAAAAACTTTCTATTAGCCTATTCAAAATGTTCTCCGTTATTTCAGCCTGTGTTGATGTTAACAGAGCGGAGTTGAAGAGAAGATGGACGGGTATGTATGAAACATCTAAGGATGACCTTATTCGCTGATTGAAAGCCTAAAGTTGAATTGGTTTAAAAACTGTTGGGGAAAGTGACCTAAACGCCCCCCTCGCCGAACCACTCCAGGTTTGCAAGTGACATGTTGAGTGGTGGCCGGGCGTTGCTAGGCGAGGACAGCTCCGTCATGGCGCGCATGCAGAAGAAGTTCTGGAAGACGAAGCAGGCTCTGATCAAGGCGACTGGGAAAAAGGAGGACGAATACGTGGTGGCATCGGACGCTGACCTCGATGCCAAACTGGAGGTAGGATCCTGAACCTGACCCCTACCCCTTTAAGATGGAGGTAGGAACCCAGCTCCAATACTCTGGATTTAGAGACCTTATGTGGTTCCACTTTAGTCCATCCGCACAAAGCAGACACGCTGTTTGGTTAGTCTCACGTAGTCTGGGGGAGACGGGGAGAGACCATTATAGTTGTGGTGGATGATTCAACATTTGTTCCAGGCAAGCCTGTGTGTCTGAAGCACATGTTCTGCTTCCTCTCTTGTTCTGTCAGCCTTTGTCTGGGATCAGACTAGCATAGCAGTTCTCTCCATCTCTCTTTCTCTTCCTTTACTTTTTCCTTCACCTCACTGTCTCTATTGCTTTTTATCACTCCCCCTCTCTTCTCTCCCTGTTCCTGTCTTTTAGCCTCTCTCCCTCCCTCTTCTATTCTCTCTCTTGCTCTTTCTATTGTTAGCAGACAGGTAGAACAGTAGTTTATGTGATTAGATCACCTGCGTGCAGCAACCAGGGATCAGATGGCCCCATACAGCCTAGCGCTTTGCTTTTCCTGAGTCTTGCTTTGTAGCTTCTGTTTCAGAGTTTTCCCTGTGGAATCATGTTATGAAAGGCTGTTTGTTGTTCTTGTCAGTGTGGTTCTCTCAGTCATTCTCTGTCTTACCTCTGCTGGTAGACAACATGAATGTGGGGAGAATCTCAAAAGTATGTCCAGTGGTATTGAGAGTT
This sequence comes from Esox masquinongy, assembly GCA_016801175.1. NCBI lineage: Eukaryota > Metazoa > Chordata > Actinopteri > Esociformes > Esocidae > Esox > Esox masquinongy. The sequence continues at coordinate 21,019 of JACXGI010007572.1, forward strand.
CTGTGTTAGGTGTCTGTGTTTGGTTCAGCCTCAGCCATGGTGTTGGTAGATGGTTCATAAGATGTAATCTTGGTTATAGACAGATAATATTGGTAATGGGGGAAGGGTAACCATTAGACAGATGTAGTCTTGGTAACGGGGGGAACAGGATCAGAAGTAATCTGCTGCTCCAGTTTTCTTCGACTGGTGGGTCTGGTGACCATCTCACTCTTGGTTAATTTTTAAGTGTGTGTGTTTGTGTGTGATCTAAATACCATGGATGAAGTTTGAAGTATAATGTGGAAAAGTCAGAAAATGCTCCAGTCCAGATATGGTTGTGGATGATAGGGCTGAAAATAAAGAGAAAGAAAATAAAGAGAGAGAGAGAGGGAGGGAGAGATAGAAAAGGGGAGGGACTGAGAGAGAGCATTTAGAAGTCAAGTAGATTAAAAACCAGATCCCACCTGGTGATTACTGGAGACAGAAAACAAGGCCTTCTGAAACTGTTAAAGATTAATTTATTACCTTATTCTTATTCTACCCATTATTCTGCAAATTAACTGTAGTAAATGGACTGCTTTAGATTAGGTCTTAAATTGCTTTAGACTGTTCATGGTTGCCACGTATAGAAGAAGACCTAGGTCAGCATGCCCTGTTCTTAGAAGTGATTATGGCCACAACCGAAGGCGCCAGGCCTCAAACCTGTCTTATCTACGACCCTGTTCAGTTGGCTCCAAGGTAAAGTTGCCTGTGTCTCCTCTGTATTCTTCCGTTTGTGTAGGACAGGGACTGGGTGTAGCTCAGATCAGGAGGTCTGTTAACTCTGACCTAGAACTATGGTTGCCATGACAGTGTAGGGTTCTGTCTTGTTTTCCGATTAGTATGACGACTTGTTTTTGTATGTATCTTATAGCATTAGAGAATATTTTTGGGGGCTGACAAGGAGGGGTATAAAGTGGTGAAAGCAATAATGTATGAGCAGAACAATTGTTATGACACTACTCTGTTGGTCTCTGTACTTACTGTCGGTGTCTCTGTCTGTCTGTCGGTGTCTCTGTCTGTCTGTCGGTGTCTCTGTCTGTCTGTCTGTCGGTGTGTATCTGCTTGTCTCTGCTGTCGTTGTCTGTCTGTATCCTTAGTTCTTCCGTTCGGTCCAGACCACCTGCACTGAGCTGCTGAAGGTGATTGAAAAATACCAGCGCAGAATCACACGTAAGGGACCACTTTTACTATGGTTACAACTGGACATCTCTCTTGTATAATCCTCCCATCCTGTCTGCTTCTCAAACCCCATTGGAGGATGTGGTTAGAGGGGAGGGACCTCTGGTTTTCTCATCCAATGGGGCTTGAGGAGACAAGTAGACAAGGGAACATAAGTTGCATCCCGTTTATTTGTATGTTCTGGAAACCAGACTGGGCTGTACTAAAGGATTAGTTAAAACACGTGATGTGGGGTCATTGTTTCTAGCCACACCAACCAAACTGGAGTAAGTCTGGAGTATATCTGTGTATTGAATGTTAGGTTTAGGGTTATGTTGGTGGATGATCCGATTGATGACCCTGTATTCCAGATCTGTCTCAGGAGGAGAATGAGCTGGGCTTGTTCCTGCGGTTCCAGGCGGAACACGACCGCACTCAGGCTGGCAACATGATGGACGCAACCAGCAAGGCTCTATGTGCATCGGCCAAGCAAAGGTCAGAACCAATTCAACCCCTACCCTAACCCGACCAGAAAGGCCATGACACAGTCAGATCGACCCCAACACACTAAGATTTGATTAGTCCAGTGCTTCAGTAGGGGTTAAAATCCACCCCACATCTCATTCACCAAAAAACTCTCAAGATCTTCCTCCACTTTTCTGACCAACAAAATAGAACAAATGCCAGAAAAAATCTTTGGTTATTTTTCTGTACATCTACAGTGTTGTGAACCTGTTTCGGTGGGTTGTCTTCCTCAGTGATGAGCCGTGTAAACTACCAGCTGTAGGGAAGTGTGGGGAGACATTTTTATACCAGGTCATGATGATGCAGGGGGCCGCGGTGTTGGCGCAGGGGGCCGCGGTGTTGGCGCAGGGGGCCGCGGTGTTGGCGCAGAGGGTCATGAAGCAGTGCGTCATAAAGTGGTGTGCAGGTCCCAGGGTGCCAAACCTCTTTAGTCTCCTCAGGGAATAGAGTCGGGCGCTCTCTTGACAGCATTGGAGGCGGTGATATTTAATGACAGTCCTCGACTGTGTGGATGCAGAGGAACTTAAAACTGTTGACTCTCTTCTGTTGCTCCGTTGAGGTGGATCTGGGTGTGTCCCATCCTCTGCTTCCTGAAGTCAACAGTCATATCTTGTGTTTTGGTGATCCCAGTATGCTCACCTCCTCCCTGTAAGCTGACTCATCACTGTTGGTTGTTCGGCCTGCACGCGGTGTAGTTGGTGTGAAGCAGAGGGCTTAGGGCACAGCCCTGATTGATGCCAGTCATTACAGCTGAGGTCTGCCTGTCAGAAAGCCCAGTATCCTGTTACACAGGATGTTAGACCCAGTGCACTGAGATTGGTGATGTGTTGAACTGTATTCTCACCTACAGTTGTTGCTCTTCTCTCAGTGTTTTGGGGCTGTGTTTATTATGATGGAGAAGGCATCCTCTGTCGATCTGTGGCAGTGGGCAAATTGGAGTGGGTCAAGTGAGCCTGGCAATCTGTCTTTGACGTGGGCCGTGACAAGCCTCTGGAAGTAGTTCATGATGACGGGGGTGAGTGTACCAGACGGGGGTGAGTGTATCAGACAATAGTCATTGGGATGCGTTACCATGCTATTCTTGGTTCTGTTGACCAGTGGGGTGAACCATGGTTTGATGCAGGCAATGAAGTGGGGAGAAGTGGTTTCGGTGGCCTTGCTACTCTGCCAGGAATCCTTTCTGTGCCCAGTGTCTTTCTGATGGTGCAGTCATGAACACTGATGTTATCCAAGGGGTCAGGCCTGCAGATCCCTGGAGGTTATTCTTCCTGATTTACAGTGACTTCAGGAAGTGTTCAGACCCTTACAACTTCCTCCACAATTAGGAGTTGTAATATATATATTTAGTATTTCAATTTTTCATCTGTTTCATTTTTATTTCGTCACCAAATTTGTAATTGTGTTCTCGCTTTGTCGTTATGGGATATTGTTTGTAGATTGATGAAGAAAATAATTAAAGTAATCAATTATAAAGTTAGTTTGTAATACAACACAATGTGGAGATAGTGAGACACTATCTCACCCTGGATCTACCAGGGCAGCACAAACCCTTTAACCCCTGACCTCTCACCCTGGATCTACCAGGGCAGCACAAACCCTTTAACCCCTGACCTCTCACCCTGGATCTACCAGGGCAGCACAACCCGTTTAACCCCTTTCCTGTCACCTAGGACTTAACCCTTTAACAACTAACCTCTCACCCTGGGCTGAACCCTTCAACCCCTAACCTCTCACCCTGGGCTGAACCCTTTAACCCCTAACCTCTCACCCTGGGCTGGACCCTATGTGCTGTTACCTCCTTTAATGCTGGACCTGTATGATTGTACTAACATTGGTTCTCTCTCCTCTCCATCCTCTGGGTCAGGCTTGCCCTGTGCCCGCCCCTACAGCGAATGGAGCAGGAGGTGGAGACGTTCCGGCGCCGTGCGATCGCTGACACGTTGCTGACCGTGACCCGGATGGAGAAATCCAGGACGGAATACCGGGGAGCACTGCTCTGGATGAAAGACGTTTCCCAGGAACTGGATCCCGACACCTACAAACAACTGGAGAGGTTCCGCAAGGTGGGTGTGTTGGTGTCTCTGGGTGTGTTGGTGTCTCTGGGTGTGTTGGTGTCTCTGGGTGTGTTGGTGTCTCTGGGTGTGTGTCTGTGTGTGACCAGATGTCCAAAACACTCTAGCTAGGAGTTACAGTTTGGGATTAGAGTGAATAGGATTTTGAATGGGAATACATTTGTCCACAGAAACCTATCAAGTAAAATGTGTGTGTCTGTGTGTGTCTGTTAGGTGCAGTCCCAGGTCAGAGGGTCAAAGGAGCAGTTTGAGAAGCTGAAGAACGATGTTTGTCAGAAGGTGGACATGCTTGGTGCCTCCCGATGTAACATGCTGTCCCACTCCTTAAGCACATATCAGGTGTGTGTGCGTGTGCGTGCGTGCGTGCGTGTGTGTGTGTGTGTGTGCGTGCGTGCGAGGTAAAGCTGTATGTTTGTGTGAAGTAAAGCTCCATGGTATTTTTCCAGACTACCCTCCTCCAGTTCTGGGAGAAGACGGCCCAAGTGATGAGTCTGATCCATGAGTCTTTTAAAGGCCATGTCTCCTACCAGTTCAACACCCTGAAGGTAACAGCGCTACCTATCTGAGGCGGGGGGTGCATGTGTGATAGTTATGGGTCTAACTGTTAACCTATCTGCCTAACAAAAATGGGTCAGTTAACATCACAACGTGCACAGACAGTAGCTCTTGGTCAGATGGAGACGCATTCGGTCCAGTAGGGCTGACACTTGGTTTTATCCATTCAGATCAAGCATTAACTTCAACCGGGGACACACGGTGAGGGCTGTTACTTAGAAACTAAAAGTGTTTTGGCTCTCCAAGACGGAAGATGCCTTGACCTCTAGATGGTTTAACACAACAGCCTGGAATATGTTTTCAGCTCAGATTAATTCAGGAGTCAGTCCCAGGCAGTGCGGTCGGTTCTGGGGTTTTATCAGGTTCCCAGGACTGAATTGTGTAGTGGTCATATGTGTGCCCCCGGTTAACCCCATGTGTCTGTCATATGTGTGCCCCCGGTTAACCCCGTGTGTCTGTCTGTCATGTGTGCCCCCGGTTAACCCCGTGTGTCTCTGTCTGTCATGTGTGCCCCCGGTTAACCCCGTGTGTCTCTGTCTGTCATATGTGTGCCCCCGGTTAACCCCGTGTGTCTGTCTGTCATATGTGTGCCCCCGGTTAACCCCGTGTGTCTATCATATTTGTGGCCCCGGTTAACCCTGTGTGTCTGTGTGTCTGTCATATGTGTGGCCCTGGTTAACCCCGTGTGTCTGTGTGTCTGTCATATGTGTGCCCCCGGTTAACCCCGTGTGTCTGTCATGTGTGGCCCCGGTTAACCCCGTGTGTCTGTCATATGTGTGCCCCCGGTTAACCCTGTGTGTCTGTCATATGTGTGGCCCCGGTTAACCCTGTGTGTCTGTCATATGTGTGCCCCCGGTTAACCCCGTGTGTCTGTGGTCAGGAGCTCCGGGACCCCCTGGAACAGCAGACTGAGCTGCAGATGCACACTGACGACCAAGACGAGGCGACGCAGGACGCCCCAGACCAGTGAGAACCTACACACCCTGTCACCATGGTCTCCAGCCCTCAGTTGGGCTCATCTCAGCATCTCCGGTTCTTTAGGTGTCCTCCATCTTCTGTGGGGCCCTATCTGTGGGGCCCTGTCTGTGGGGTTGTAGATGTTAACTGACGTGGGGGGGAGTGTAACTGGTTGACTCCAGTTGCTATGAATGAGTGGCACAATCAGCGGCGTTGGGAGAAACCGGAAACAACTGGTTTTCAGTCACATGATGGGATTCATACAGTATTTGGTCCCTGCTTTAGGACACCATGCATAAAGCAACCCAGAATAGCATGGGAGTAAAAAAGTGCATTATAATTTCAGACTGTTCGTAGTATAAATATATTTGTAGAAGTTCATAAATCGCTTTCAAGTAGTTCTGTGTAGGCAACTCTCACTCAGGGAGAGCAGGGTCGAGTTAGCGGGGGTGTGGCCTCAGGGTTACGTTGTTCTCCCCCAGTAAAGCGATTTGGTAGAATCAGTGGTTTTAAACTGGTGGATGAAACTGTACTTGAATTGATTTTGTGTGAATTAATTTATCTTCCACATGTTGCTTTCTCTGACTCTCTCTACCTCTGTCTCTCCCTGACTATCTCAGTCTTGTCTCTTTGGATGAAGAAAGACCTGCAGAATCAGCCTCTGGTATGTAGTGAATCAACTAGTCCAAGGAGAACGGGTTGTTGTCTTTAAAAACATGCTGATTATTGTCGTTCCAGACATTAAATAACTACACATCTTATCGTAATGTCAGGTTCAACAACTTAAGACATTGACTCCAGTCCAGGTTCTGCATTTGTATTGTGAAGTAAAGCGCGGACAGTGTTTCTGGGTGTGCTGGGATGTTGCTCATCTGGGTTAGTAATGATGTTCTTTACTCCACAGACACCTTCCCTGCTGCTCCTGGACAGACCCACACAACTGACAGTATGTGTCTGTTCGTACGTGCCCTGATGGTTTTAATTAGGGCTGAACAATGTCCTGATCATCATGACTGGGAAGTATATTTGACCAATATCTAATGTGGATGTGCTTTCATCACCAAAGCTCTCTGTGTGTCTGCTCAACATTTGGGGAAAATGCAAGTGACCAATTAAGATCTGTTCTGTACTGTCATACTGAGAGAGGTTAATTACACATTACTGTCTCTGACTGTCCTCCCCCGTGTCTCTGACTGTCCTCCCCCGTGTCCCTGACTGTCCTCCCCCGTGTCCCTGACTGTCCTCCCCCGTGTCCCTGACCGTCCATCTTTACCCCAGCCCTTTGTACTCTCAGTGGGCAGCAGAGTACAGCCAGCACCGACGATGACTTGTTGCTCATGGCCTCTGACCTGCCCCCACCTCAGCTAGGGCCTGACCCCCTGCAGCCCCTGGCCCCTCCACCGTCCACAGTGCCCTCTGGTGGTCCCTGGGGGTTTAGAGACTCCAGCCTCACACAGCTCTCTCTCCCTGGGAGCCTCTCTGGTAAACAGACTGATCATTGTGGTGGAGGACTAACCTCTCCTGACCTCACCCTAGAGGGCTCTGACCTCTCCTGACCTCACCCTAGAGGGCTCTGACCTCACCCTAGAGGGCTCTGACCTCTCCTGACCTCAACCCAGAGGGCTCTGACCTGTCCTCCCCCTGGAGGGACTCTGACCTGTCCTCCCCCTGGAGGGACTCTGACACCTTTTCTTTCCAGCATGGCCAGGGCCATTGAGACCATCTCTACACGGTCATCTGAGCTGTTGAAGTCACAACCATGTGATGACATTCTGTTCTCACTGGCGTTGGTCATGCTAGACCTCATCCTCTCCCTGTTAAGTCCTAGACTTGGTTACTAGACCTCATCCTCTCCCTGTTAAGTCCTCTAACATCCATGGTCAGTGATATTTAAAAGTTATATGATTACCTGCAGATTCTGACCCTGTTTCTGTGTTCCAGGAGGAGACCTTCTCTCTGGAGGTGCTACCCAGCAGCAGGGCCCTGGGGTGGGGGTCAGGGCCCGGCCAGAGGAGGAGGATGTGGCCTTCCTGAAGGACCTCCTGAGCCCGGGACCAATGGGAGCGGACGAGTTCAGTCGAGAGTGGCAAGATGCCTTCGGCTGCTTTGAGTCCTCTGACCCCACCCCCCTTACTCCTCCCACCTCAGTCCCTCACCCTCCCTCTGCTGAAGCGGCCTGCCCCCCCTCTAAGCCCCCCAGTCCCACCGGCTTCCTACCCTCCCAGCTGCTGGACCAGAGCCTGAGATCCACAGGTCAGTCAGCCCTGTCTCCTGGTCTGACCCCTAGTGGCCAGATGACCTGACTGCATGTCTGACCCCTAGTGGCCAGATGACCTGACTGCATGTCTGACCCCTAGTGGCCAGATGACCTGACTGCATGTCTGACCCCTAGTGGCCAGATGACCTGACTGCATGTCTATCAGTCTGTAGTCACACTACATTCAGTCTCTCTAAAACGTTGATTTTAGTCATCCTCTTTGTCCTGGAAGAATGATTTTGGCTCTTTCTCTCTCCCCCTCTCTTCTCTCTCTCCTTCTTTTCTCAGGCTGGGCAACTCCTCCTATGTTCCAGGCTCCTCACCTACAGCCACCAGCCTCTGCCCACGTCCAGTCGGTTCAGGATGGCCCCAAATCAACAGCCAGTGGTGAGAGTCCCCCACTGGTGTGGCTGTCATTTGTGCATAGCTGTTATTTTTGTACTCAATTACCAGACTCACAGAACTGTGTGCGCGCGTGTGTGTGTGTGTGTGTGTGTGTGTGTGTGCGCGCGCGCAGTCCCTACAGGCGCGTCACGGGATATGTCTGAGTGGTTCAACCTGTTTGCAGATCTGGATCCTCTCTCCAACCCTGATGCTATTGGACGCTCTGAAGATGACATCCTCAACGCCTGAGGAGTGTGTGGTCAGATGTGTGTATGAGAGGAGACGTGGGAAGAAGATTGGACCACATTCGACTCTGTATTAAAAATGTGCAAACATTTGATCGGCAGAAGTAAATGACAAGTGTATTAGAGATGCACAGAGCTGCAAGATGACTATGTGGGGGTTGGGCTTAGAAACATACCTTACACCTGATTGGCTGGCCCAAGAACCTTCCGCAAGCTGGCCCAACCAGTTACAAGGACTTTAATATTATAAATTGGGTTGTCTGTGTCCTGGATGCTGATTGGTTGAAACAGTATTCCAGAAGTGCTTTTTTTAATATACATCTGTATGACTATCAATGGCTCTCTTAATAGCTGGTTTATAATATCAGTAAGGCAAGTCAGAGTGGAAATATTACTTGAGTACACCAATGCCACGGTCTGTATCCATTCACATCCTGCTGAAGAACCTCTGTTACCTGTAGGATGGCTGGATTCCACACCCTCATGCCTTACTGCTTAACTAAACTGTCCGTCCAGGGTTTCCCTGAGAGGCTGCCGTGGGTTATGGCCGTTCTGCATAGTAATACAGGCTGATATTGTCCATATTGACACATGCACCTATGAGGGAAGTGGCTGAATGTGTGGCCTGATTGAACCGTATTATGGGGTTGTTGTGGTGGAGATTAGTTGGCTGTTTTTTTGCGAAAATGAGGCGGGGTTTGGATTGTTTCATGCTTAAAGACTGGTGATTGGTCAAATATTCACGTCCACATAACACAGGGAATCGCTGATGTGGTAGAAAAGTCTGGAAGGACGGACTAAGACTGTGCATCTCTAATAAAGTGGATCTTTTCAGATAACCACAATTATTATTCCCTGTGTGGAGCTACCGTATCTGTTTTTCTTGTGAACGCTGGGAAATGTATTCCCCAATATAAGAATCTATCATATAGGCTTTGTTTTATCCTGAATAAGATTGAAAAGTGTTGACACTGGAGTGATGTAGAAGTGCACAGTCAGGGTATATTAAGCATTTAACCCTGAGCCCCCCGATCACAACACTACTCTGGTCACAGGGAACTTGGATATTATTGACTGTTAAGATATTGACTATTGTTTCTATTATTGGTATTATTTGTTGTTATTGCTAGTGATCTATTTATTCAAACTGCTGTATCTGATTCTTCTGTCCTGGTATCAGAAAGTCTTTATTCAACCATGTCAGTACTATACTATAACACTACTGTAATTATACTATAAAACTGCTCATGTAGGAAGATGTTTTATACTGTTTGGTTTATTACTGTACTGTGCAGTCACATCCCTTTCTACTACACTGTAGAATGATCTCTCGTTCCTATCATTTTTGTTTATTTGATAACTCATAAAGCTGTTCCATACCGAATTATTATTATACGGGAACTAAACCAGATGTCTCATGGTTACCAAACTGGATACCTCATGGTTACCAAGGCAGGTTATTGACTGGGATGACTTGTTTTTATCAGTGTGGATATTATTATTCATTTGGCGGGGTGCAGTTGCTTTACATATAGACCAGAATTTCTACCAATCACAGATGCTTTTTATTCAACAATGCCTTATATTTCACTTAAAGGATTATGTTTGTCAAAGGATGAAACGGGCTGTCTGAAACATCATGGGAGGAAAAGTTCTGTTTGAACAGTCATTAAAGGAACATAATTTAACTGCTTTGAGATTTCCATTTGTATATGTCTTGTTTGAGCATCTTTTCACCTGCGCCTCCCTTACATCGTCCCTTACATAGGCCCCTACTACTACACATTCTGTTAACAAGATCAAATACAATATCCAATAATCGAATCTGCTGTTGTACAGCTGGTCCACTGCATTCAGACAGGATGTGATGTTGATCAGCGATAAGGTAGAAATGTGTGATGTAGAACAAACTCTGGTATATTTAATAATCACATCATCTTTGCTCAAAGTGTTTCCCATCCATTCTACAGTGTTTTTCTGCTGAGCACGGCCCATTGCTCTTTGTTTCTGGGTCAGTCCAGGGCCTGCTTTCACAAACATTCTGATTCTGGGTTCATCGTTAAAACCAAAACGCTTTTGGGTTACTGGGGCCATGTATTTCAGAAGTGTGTTTATATCCTAACCGCTTACCTAACCTGGATCCCGATGAACTCTGTCTTAGGTTCAAACCATCTTCTGACCCTAATTCTAGAGTAACCTAACCTTAAACTACAACTAACATACCTTAACCTTAAGTTAACCAACCCGTACCCTTAACCCTGAGATGGAGAAAGGAACTTCTACTTTATGATTTAAATATGAAATACTGAAATCCATGTTGAAATAATATTGCTATTCACAGTACTGGGGGTAATATAACACGGTTAATATAATAACAATATTACTGTAATATTATTACTATTATAATACAGTTCAACCCATCCTACATCTTGTTAGTCTCATAATGAAACGCTGCCAGTGCTTCTATTACCTACATATCCAATACATTTCGGACACGTATTAACCATGGCAGGCACTGTAAAAGAACCCACTGATACACCAGTACAGTCATTCAGAACCAGGAGGCCAGACACGACTCGGGTCCTCTGACCAGCCCACAGGTTGACAATCAGGACAACAACACAAACTGAAGGTTAGCAAAACACACAAGGTTGCCGTCACGACCCGTCTCCCCCAGAGTGGCGCCGGTGTCAGGCTCTCTGCAGCCACACCGCCTGGACACCCATGAGGGGCAGTCATGGGGGGGTCGGACCGCAGCCCTAGCAGAACAAATACATTACACAATGACAGGTGTGTTGGGGGAGGGGGCAGCTCTTCAGGCACATTCATGTTCCTCTTCCCCGTCCTTAAAAAGTTCTGCGATGGTGTCTCTTATACCAGATCACCCTGGAAACCACGGCAGTGTGGATCACCATAGAAACCACACAGCAAGGCATATCTTAAGTCGAGATAAATAATAATGATATAAAAAAGATATGTCCGAGGAAAGGCTTCATGGTTTAATGTGATATAAAATAAAAAAGTTATTTCTGTATGCTCTAGGTACATGGGATCAATGGAATGCTGGGACCCAGGGGTGGAGTAATGATCAGGCAGGACCAGGGGGTGGAGTTATGACCAGGCAGGACCTGGGGGTGGAGTAATGACCAGGCAGGACCAGGGGGTGGAGTTATGACCAGGCAGGACCAGGGGGTGGAGTTATGACCAGGGGAGTTGGCATGCTAAAGGCGTCTCGAGCGGCAGGGTATAATGTTCACTATGTTCATCTGTTCATGTGACTGTGATGTTATTCCTCAGTCTGTTCTCCAGGGTGACGCTGTGGAGCTCTAGCTCTCTGGTTCTTCAAGGTGTCTGGGAAGGCAGGGCTGCTGGTGGACCGTGCCCCGAGATACCCCCAGGGAAGGGGACAGGCTCCGAAGGCCAACCCCACCAAGAGGCACCATGGAGGGGGACAGGCTGTGCAGGCCAACCCCACCCAGAGGCACCATGGAGGGGGACAGGCTGCGGAGGCCAACCCCTGATCTGAAGCTGAGCTCTGGGGCAGGCAACAGGGGTTTGAGGATGCTCACCAGGCAGAAGGCTGAGCCGCTCTTGGGGATGAAGTTCACCTTGTTCCGGTCCGGACACAGGAAGGGGGGGATATCCTGTAGGGGTCTTGGGCTGTTACACACACACACATTTCAGTACTTCCCTCAAATCTGCTTCACATTCAGAGAGGACTCCAACATTACAAAGGTCAATGTGTATTAACACTCAAGGATACAAAATAAGCTCATCTTCTCCACCCATGACAGCTGACACTGATCAGGACCTCACTAGCCTCTCTGTCTTATGTAGGCCTGTATTCTGAAGGCCACGTCCTGCCAGCCTATCGTCCCCATCTACCTGGCCTAGGCTCACAAATATCCAGTCCGAGTTTATGTCCCAGTCAAGGTTTAAGTCCCGGTCAGGGTTTAAGTCCCGGTCAGAACTACCCTGTATTCTTTACAATACCGTAAAGGAGAAATGACATGGGAGAAGACGAGGTCAGGGGTTTGGTCAGGGGTTTGGTCAGGGGTTTGGTCAGGGGTTTGGTCAGGGGTTTGGTCAGGGGTTTGGTCAGGGGTTTGGTCAGGGGTTTGGTCAGTGGTTTGGTCAGGGGTTAAGCCGTACTCACATTGACTCCTCAAACACCTTGACCTTTTCACAACCCTCTGGAGGCTCCCTCTTGAACATGTAGCTGTTGTTGGGCTTCGGAGATGCTGCGTATTTAGGGAGAGGAGAACAGGGACCCAGATCTGAGGACAGGTACGGACAGACAGACAGACAGGGAGGTAGGCAGGCAGTCAGGCAGACAGACAGACAGACAAGGAGGAAGGTAGGCAGGCAGTCAGGGAGACAGACAGACAGGGAGGCAGACAGACAGACAGGGAACAGGTCAGTAACACTGCCCAGGCAGAGAGAATTCTGAGATTCTTGAAAATATATTTTTTTCAGACATTTCATGCACAGTAAAGTGGTGGAAGATAGAGACCAGAGACCGCAGTTTATGCCGTTAGAGCATCCAAAGCCACTAACTAGTTTTCTTAATATTACATTTTACATAGTATATATTTCTTGTAGTCCAAAGTATTAACTACCCCATATGCAGAGGCAACCTCGTCAGATGACATAAAATGAATTAAAAGTTTGATTTTACTGTTGAACAACAGGTCGCAATTATTTTTTTTTTAGGTGGACAGTCAATCTCCTTATATATTTAGACTTGTTTTTCAAGGCATTTATTGACAGTTGGGATCACAGGGAGAGAGGTGAGACAGAAGTGATGGGTTCCGACAGGTATTGAACCCTGGGCCCCAGCAGGAAGCCTCACGTGCATGGGGCCCAGACCACAAATCCCCACATGACTGGAACATAAGATTATTCTAATCTGTAATACAATCTGTACGAATTGTAAAAAAAAAAAAATAGTTTCCTTGTCCTTAGGATCATTTCCTAAGGACAAGGAGCCAAGATGGAAGTGAATAATCAAAAAAAGATGAACCTCCCCCCGAAGAAAATGTTTTTTACTATAATATAGGTTCCCTGCGGGATGAGTATTTGTGGGTGTGTTTACCTTTGTCTTCCACTGGGAAGGGACTGCACCCCCCCAGGTCGTTGAGAATGCTGAGGTAGGAGGGGGAGATGGAGTCAGACCGACTGCTGCTGTTGCTACGGTTACTGCCGCCAAGTCCTCCCCCTGAGGGCGTCTGTGTGTCGATGCTGCGGGTGGAACTGCTTCGCTGGAGAGGGAGGGGCAGGGGGGCGCGGTGCCCGTCTGGGACATCTTGGGGCTGAACCCAAAACAAACATAAATAATAACATTTATTGTGTGTGTGTGTGTGTGTGTGTGTGTGTGTGTGCCTTTGTGTGTCTTTTTGTGTGTGTTTAGTTCCTAGGTAGTGGCTGAACCTGTTTGCTCTCCATCAGGTGTCCTCTTGATTATGTGCGTGTGTGTGTGTGTGTGTGTGTTTGGGTGTGTGTGTGTATCGACTCACAATGATGACCTCATCTCGTTGTTCTGTGGTGTCACGGATGATGATGCGCTCAATCTCCTGATTAAGACCCTCCAGGCTGTTCCTGAAACGCGGCGGGGTTGCCTTGGAGATGGGGATGGGGATCAGGATGGTCTTATTAGGCATCTGAGACTGGAGAAACACAGAGGGGAAAGGTCAGGAGTTAGAGTTACCCCTAGTCTGTACCTGTGGCTGGCTGAGGGTTAGTCTGTACCTGAGGGCTAGTCTGTATCTGAGTGTTAGTCTGTACCTATGGTTGACTGTGGGTTCGTCTGTATCTGAGGGTTAGTCTGTACCTGAGGTTTAGTCTATACCTGAGGATTAGTCTGTATCAGAGGGTTAGTCTGTACCTATGGTTGGTTGTGGGTTCATCTGTATCTGAGGGTTAGTCTGTACCTGAGGTTTAATCTGTACCTGAGGTTTAGTCTGTACCTGAGGGTTAGTCTGTATCTGAGGGTTAGTCTGTACCTATGGTTGGCTGTGGTTTCATCTGTATCTGAGGGTTAGTCTGTACCTGAGGGTTAGTCTGTACCTGAGGTTTGATCTGTACCTGAGGTTTAGTCTTTACCTGAGGTTTAGTCTGTGTCTGAAGGTTAGTCTGTACCTGAGGGTTAGTTTGTACCTGAGGTTTATTCTGTATCTGAGGGTTAGTCTGTACCTGAGGGTTAGTCTGTACCTGAGGGTTAGTCTGTACCTGTGGCTGGCTGAGGGCAGCATGACTGCCGTTGAAGGGGGACTTGCGGTCTTTGTCTCTACGGTGACGGCTGCTTCGCTTACTGCGCTGGAGCTGCTGCCGCAATTTGGCAATCTGAAGAAGAGGGGCGGGGAAGACATTTACAGGGTGTTGTTAGGTAACCAAGGAAATGTGGAGGGTGACTGTGGATGAGTGTTTATCATTTTGAATGACAGTCAGTAGGGGTCAGTTCAGGAGGTTCACAGACTTTGTCAAGAAGGCAGAATTTGAACTGGAGTTTGGTTTACTTTAATGATTTACTGGTCCTTCTGGAGGCTCCACACACTTTTAGACATTTTGAATTGCTTATATTTATCCATTGATTGTTAAAGAATATAACTTAAATGATGCCTTGAGAGCGTGGTTAAACTTTTCTCCACAATATTTACTCCAGCTTTTTTAGTAAATGTAAACTAACTCTACAGCCTCTAAACCGGGTTCAAATTATAACATTGGTATCCTGGATGGTCAGTCTTTACATCCAGTTTGTAATGTTTCAACTGATGACAGTTTAAAAGTCGGAAGACTGTGACTGACCTCTTTGAGCTGGTCGGTGCTCCCGCAGGAGGCAGATCTCTTGTGGCCCCCCCGCCTCCTCTCATCTGCCCAGGCTCTGGGGGTCTGAAACCACGCAGAGAGAAAGGTGACCTGTTCACATAAGCCTGACTCACACACACTAAAACATACACGTGCTCTCACTCGCTCACCTGAGTGGCCTTGTCCCTCATGCAGGGAGTGTTGTGGGTGTGGCTGCCGTCCTGAGGCCAGGGACCAATCAGGTAAGAGCCAGTGAGACTGCCCAATAGGGGCCACAGCTGGGAGGAGCCAGGTGAGGTGGGAGGAGCTAAAGCAGCAGTCTGCAGAGACAGTATGATAAAAGGAGGAAAAACCAACAGAACAAAATAAATATATACATATACATACATACATATATACATGAATTATATTCTGAGAAACAATCAAATAGTTGTTAGTAAACAAGTAGCATGCTAGAAAACAACAACAGACTGTCCATCGAGCCAGAGCCGTTTCTACAAGCATCTGTTGAAGTGGGGTGGGGTCACGGCCAGGCCTGGTGTGAGTGGTGGGTCTGTCTGTGTGTGTGGTGGGTGTGGTCTGTCTGTCTGTGTGTGTGGTGGGGGTGCTTAATCTCTGTGCTGTAGAAGACCCTCTGTCTGCCTGACTGTCTGATCCTACCCCTTCCCCAGTTGTTGAATGATGCTCAAGCTGATTATAGGAGGCAGAGACAGGGGCCACATAAAACCTAAACCTTCTACACCCCACCCCCACACTAACCAGAAAACCCAGCATTATGAACCCTAACCCAGGACACAATAAAGCCCTCACAGACCCTGACCTGACCCACTGACCCCTGACCCACTGAGACCCGACCCACTGAG
>JACXGI010007573.1:0-36824 GCA_016801175.1 Esox masquinongy
CTTCTAGCTCTAGCGTCTTCTCCCTTATTTGGCACTCTGCCCGTTTACTACCGAATACCAAGCGGTCTGTTCTTGCTCCCAGCTATTCTAGTGAGATTAGCATCCTGTCACCCCCTACTCTAATGCAGGTACAATGTTTCTTAGTTCTACTTAGCCTCTAGCATAATTGTATGTTATCTTAATGCTATTGCCCCACAATACCAAATGCCGCACGTCAAATAACTTCTATGAAATAACGAGCACAGACATGCAGGGGGGTGGGTTTTCCGATCGTTAAGGCCAGGAATACCAAAGACTAAATAACTAGGAGAAAACAAATAGTGTAGTACAATACAAAAAGCGTACCCGAGCTGTCAACTAGCTATTACAACATAATTAACATGAATCATGACCGTAGTGGTTGGGTCCACGACCTTGGTACCAAGTGCTCCACGAGGACTGCCATTTGGTTTTCGCCCATGTGAGTGGCAATTCTTTTTGTCCTGTGGATTAACCTAGAAACAAACATTCAACGCCGCGGCACCTCTTGATGTTAGTGTTATGGTTGTTTACGTTATTAGGTTAACCACTCTCAAAGGCCCGCCAAAACGCCACTAAAGACGTGGATCATTGCGAAACAAGACAGAGAAGTCATTGCAGCTCATTGCAATTGCATGGCAGGGTAATTTATCTACATTCACCAATATTTTGTGTAACTGTTAGTGGTGTTGCTCATACTATTTTTTTTTTAAATATATCACCAATGCAGACCCACAAGATGAATTGTGCACAACAAAATGTTCCATTTGTGCTTAATAAAGAAATGTCTATTCTATTCTTTTCTCAGATTGTCAGAATCCTTTTCTCATGTAGGGGCAGTTATTTTTTCCATTGAAGCTGTGTTACGATGTAAGATTCAGCCTCCTGCACAACAGAAGAAGTGCAAGTGTCTGATGCCATCACATGTAAAAAATTTGTTTAAATTAGTGATGGGTGTGGTTAACTGGATATTTGGATACCCGAACCGGATATCATGCTCTCAAATTGAAAGACCAACCGCTTGAATAAATATAGGAAAATAGCCCCATAAGACATTGGCATGCATACTTGTTTACATGGATAGTTCACTGATGACAATAGGATTTCTTTAACTGATATTTTCCTACTCCCAAGCCTGCACTTTTCATCAGAAATGTTGCTGAAGCTTCCTGTCAGCTGATTTATACGGTAACAGGTAGGATGACCATGTCAAAAAGAATTAGCTGACAGGAAGCTTCAACAATTCCTCTAATGAAAAGTGCAGACTTGGGAGTTGAAACAGGTCAGGTAAAAAACACTTGACTTTATATAAGAATCAGTTAAATTTATAAAAAGTCAGACAAAATTAACCACGTCAGTTGTTCACATTTTTTCACTGTGAATTTTACTGCCCACACTGCAAGCAAGACGATGTTAATCTGCGCCTGTATGCTGGAGACATTATGGATGCTGAGTATTGCGATTTAGTGGTGTGGAACTCTAACTTTTTGGTGAAAGAATTTTACCTGATCTATCTGGACTTTTGGGATGATGTGATCCTCAAAGTTTATAATCTTTTCAGAAACGGTATCCTTCCAGAAGTTTTGGGACAGCAAGTTACAAAATAACATGTTGACCTGTAATATGACAAAAGGACACTAGCTCACATCAGGTCAGGCACTTGATCCAGTCATATTTTGCAAATGAAGGGAATCGACTCCTATGCCTTCCCATCATTCCTACGTTGTAGAGGTCATGTTTCCAGGCGTTATGACATAGTAGAAGCACCGTTTCTAACAGGGCAACAAGGAATTGAGCACCAAACAAAGGAAGACTTGGATTCTCCATTTTCCTGACTTGCGTAATGGTGGCCAGTTTTGGTCCAAATCTACTTTTTCTCTCACGCAGGCAGTGATCGACACTGGTACACAAACTGTGTACCCATCCCTTCGTTAGAATGCGGAGACGTTAGCTAAAGTCAGCCGTATGATTATAGTGATTACTTTTCTGGATATTTATGGAAATGTACACTATGCGCTCAGTCAGCTGTGGCCACTCGGTGCCACTACTGTTTCACTCACTACTGTTTCACTCACGCAGGCTATGATCACCATAGGAACTCAAACTGCTCAATTCAGAAACCCCTCTTCCCTTCCATCAATAGTCTCATGCACACCTGTCACTTTTACATTGCACTACGGTTGTACAGTTGTATAGTTATTATTATTGATGCATATTTTTTTGTGTAGTGTTATAATTGATAGTTCGTGTTATCTTCTTATTTTTATATTATAATTACTGTTACTTTAACTTTTAACTGCACTGTCGGGAGTAGGAAAACCAAGCATTTCATTGCCATAACTTGTTATTGCAAATGACAAATAAACCTTTTGAACTTTGACCATTATACCAATATCTTCATTAGAACGCCGAATATAACCCAAAGAAAACTGGACGATTCTAGTGATTACCGTTCGGGATATTTATGGAAATGTAGCCTACACTATGCGCTCCGTTGGTGGGGAGTTTGGTGGATCCTCACGCAAGGCTGTGATTACCATAGGAACACAAACTATGTACTGATCGCTTTGTTGGAATGTCTGGATATTAGGTAGGTACAATGCTAGTTATTACAGTTCAGTTATGGATATTTATAGACAAGTACACTCCGGCTCAGTCAGCGTTGGCCAGTTTCGGTGCTACTTTATTGTCCCTCACACAGGCTATGGTCGCCATAGGTACACAAACTATGTAAATATCACTTTGTTGGCATGTCTGGATATTATCTAAAGTAAACCATATGATTGTAGTGATTACAATTCTGCATATTTAGAGTCATGTACACTATTTGGTGGTCAGTTTTGGTGCAAATCTACTGTTTTGCCTCATGCAGGGCGTGATCCCCATAGGAACACAGACCACATACGGAACGCTTCACCAAGATGTCTAGATATTATCTCACAAAACGTAATTCTAATGTAAATCAAATGTGATTCTAGCGATTATTGTTTTTTTAATATTTATGCAAATGTAAACAGACCGCTCAATCTGCGGATCCGCTATTGCGCATTTGGTTAGATGGTTGCGCGAGGAAAGAGGGTTTGAGAACGTTTTAGAAAACTAGCATAAAATGCAAAGCCAGCAAAAACTGTACTGTATAGAAAAACAAAGGATTTTGGCTAAACCTGGCCGCACAACGTATACACAAGCTTCAACAATACTAGCCAGCTACTGTTTATAGCTTTTCGCTAACATTAATAAAATAGTACTCGATGTTGGCTAGCTGATACACATCCACAAGAGGAAGGCGAAACTTACGCTCAGATGCAAAGAAATCAAGCAACTGTGCTTAAATGTGTGTCCTTAAATATGAATAAGCATACCATCATACCTCACCTTGCATGTCTTTTACAATAAGACGAACATGAGTTTTTAACATTAGCTGCCTCACTCATCTCCTGCACTGCAGATAAGCAATTACAGCCAACGTTAGCTGCTCTACCAGATGCTAATCTAAACAAAAGCGAATATGAAATATCCATGCATTTCTATGCAAAAAACATGGCCTAAAAGTTATTGTTACTAACTAAAACACTACCATTACAAAAATAATGCTTACCTTTATGCGCTTAATCCCGCAGTTAATCGTCCATGTGACTGCTTTCACCAAGAGCACATTTAATTATCAGGCGTGGTCTTGGGGTTGACGCAAAGGAAAACCCGCAAATTGACAGCCAATCACAGGAAAGGCCACCGAAATGCACCGTGACAGCCAATCACAAGAAAGCCCGCCAAAATGCACCATGTGTATCGAAAATGTGTATGAAACTGCAAAGCAGCACCCACCTGAAGGGTGCGTAGTTCTATACACTGGGATACATTCAAATTCAGGTCAAGTGGTTAAGAAGGACTTCCAACAAAAACGAGATTATATGTGACACTGAGAAATGTGGTTACACTATCCGAATTATGAGGACACCAGCATGGACCTAGGTCCCCGTAGTGCTGGTGTGTAGTCAGGTCATTTGTCCGTCTATACCATATAGACACACACACACACACACACACACACAGCTCTGGAAAAAATAGAGACCACTGCAAAATTATCAGTTTCCCTGGTTTTACTATTCATAGGTATGTGTTTGAGTAAAATGAACAGTTTTATTTTATTCTATAAACTACTGACAACATTACTTCCAAATTCCACTACTAATGTTTTAACTTAGGAAAAGTTCAGAAGTCAATATATGGTGGAATAACCCAGATTTGTAATCACAGCTTTCATGCGTCTTGGCATGCTCTCCACCAGTCTGTCTCATTGCAGTTGGGTGACTTTATGCCACTCCTGGCACAAAAATTCAAGTAGCTCGGTTTCTGTTTGATGGCTTGTGACCATCCATCCTCCTCTTGATAAAATTCCAGAGGATTTCAATGGGGTTCAGGTCTGGAGATTGGGCTGGCCATGACAGGGTCTTGTTCTGGTGGTCCTCTATCCACACCTTGATTGACCTGGCTGTGTGGCAGGGAGCATTGTCCTGCTGGAAAAACAATTCTCAGAGTTGGGGAACATTGTCAGAGCAGAAGGAAGCAGGTGTTCTTCCAGGATAACCTTGTACTTGGCTTGATTCATGCGTCCTTCACAAAGACAAATCTGCCCGATTCCAGCCTTGCTGAAGCATCTCCAGATCATCACTGATCCTCCACCGAATTTCACAGTGGGTGCAAGACACTGTGGCTTGTAGGCCTCTCCAGGTCTCCATCTAACCATTAGACAACCAAGTGTTGAGCAAGGCTGAAAATTTGAATCGTCAGAAAAGATGACCATACTCCATTCCTCTATGGTCCAATCCTTATGGTCTTTTGCAAACTTCAGCCTGACTCTTCTTTGATTCTCATTGATGAAGGGCTTTTTTCTAGCTTTGCACGACTTCAGCCCTTCCCCTAGGAGCCTGTTTCTAACTGTCCTCGCCGTGCACTTCACCCCAGCTGCTGTTTGCCATTCTTTTTGTAGTCATTTGATGTCATCCTACGGTTGTTGAGTGACACTCAAATGATTTGAAGGTCATCTCGGTCAGTGGACAGTCGTATTCGCCCTCTGCCAGTCTGTAGCTTTGTTGTCCCCAATGTCTGTTGCTTGACTTGTTCTTATGAACCGCTGTCTTTGAAATTTTCATGATGGAAGCAACCTGCTGATGCTCACTGTATCCCTCTGCCAGTAAAGAAAAAACTGAACCCTTCTTTTCCTCACTCAAAGCTTTTCTTTTCAACTCTTCTGTCATGCTGAATAGTTATTTTTTATTCAAATTACCTTTGAGGTACTTCTTGCACTGTTTTTGCCATCCAGCTGGTCCTATTGCAAGAGGATAGTGTAAAAAATTAATTTATTATCATCCTTATTTATTCATTGTCTTATTATAAGGGTTTTGTATTCTGTATGCTTGATCAATTACACATATACTGAAAGACTTGTCTCTCTCTCTGTCTCCAACTTATAAGGCCAGTGTTTTGTGTTCAGGGGCAGTGATGAATGGAATGTCGGCTGAGCAGGGCCTTGGTTCCTTTTAGCAGTAAGAGAAACAGGCCTCTGCCTGTGCCATAAAACCGCAATAAGAAACTGTTCTCTAGGAGAAAGCTCTTGAACAGCAGGGGGTTATTATTACTTACATCCTACAGGTGAACAGAGCTCTATTCCGTATTGGGAAGAGCACAGTTAACTTAAGTCCCCATATAGTGAATGTCCATATTGATATATCTCAGTCTTTGACCGGGTTGTCTGGGCAACTGACATTCTATGATTTTCTGTGTCTCCTGGAGCTATCTGAGCGCAACCTTGCATTTTTAGGCTACCTCATAGTGGCTACTATTCCTTGTATGTACATTCTGCAAATGCTAATTCCGTCATCTGTACTGTTGGAAGAGAATATAAGCTTGAAACTTGAAATGCATAATCAGAACAATCTGTCATGACGTTACTCTGCTAGTCTCTGTACTCATTCTCTGTCAATGTTGTGGCGGTTGTTCCCGTGGCGCCACGTAATTAAACTTGAAATAATCAACTGTTATACCAGACTCTGAGAAGTTTTTATTTTACTAAATCGAACATTTTCCATCTTCCACAATAGTGATGACCACAGCAGTGGTTTTTATACTTTTCCTTGTTAAATTAGAATTGGTTCAGGTAATCACCTAATCAGTAGCTCATTAAGTAAAATGAGGTAAACCTGTGTTGGAATTTAACAGACAGTGGAATGGAATGGCTGCCATACATGTACAGATGCTGATTTAAGAAAAATCAGGAGTGGTCTCTTAATTTTTTCCCAGAGGTGTATATATATGTATTAATATATTTACAGGCTTGTTTATCACCTTTTTTGAAAAAGTTATTTTGTTTTACCATAACAATTTCCAATATATTATCCACTGACCGTATCAGGCAGTTATGCAGCCTGAGAGGATGCTCTCAATGGTACACCTGTAGAAGTTAGTGAGACTTTTTACAGACATGCCCAACTTCTTGAGTCTCCTCAGGAAGTATAGTTGCTTTTGGGCAGTTTTCCCTGCCGAGTTCGCTTGCCTGGACCAAGTGAGGTCATCTGTTTATGCAGGTGCAACCCAACAGGCACAAAACGTACTTTGCAGCAACTGAAGATGAAATAAAAAAAATTCAAACAGGAAAAGTATAATATCAGTACAAGCAATTGTGATGCTGTTTAGCCTCCCCTACCTAATTAACCCTCTGGGGACAACGCTTTACATTTTTGGGTTTCACTACTTTTATATTTGGGCTTATAAACAATATGTAATGTAAATGGATCATCATGTATTTGGCATCAAATGATTCTAAAGAACCTCAGCTAATATAAGCATGCATGTTAATGTTCTTATAAGGTAGTGTTTTATGGAAAAATGCACAATAAAGTAAATAATTTCATAAGCGAAATCAGATTTTTTCTAAATATAATTGAATTCTGATCATAACACAACCATACGGAGTGATACTCCCAAACTTCTGTGCAAACACAATGCACATTTATGTAAGAATAGGCATCACAATGAATGTGAACAGAAAAATGAAATTATTTGCCTTTTGTCCAACACGTTTTTGACACCATTTTTCATTGAAATCAGACCACAGAACCATGTGGAACAGTTCTGCCATTCCAAAAACACATTTCGAACCCTTTTTCTTACACAAATATGCAATGTATCACAATAAATGTGAACAGAACGATGAAATTAGTCACCTTTTGTGCAAGCAGTCCAATATGTTTATGACACCCATAATTATTTCACTATTTATCATTGAAATCAGACCACAAATAACCATGTGGAACAGTTCTCCCATTCCAAATACGCAAAGCAGACAATATCTATAATGATCACATTTGTATTACATTATTTCATGATAAATATGTTATTTGATGTTACTTACCAGACTGTTCTTGCGTTAACGTTAGCATGTTGTTAGCATTCGTCCTTTGTTGTTCGGTAACTCAGCTATCCAGCGTTTGAAAACCGTAACGGACTATGGCTACATTTAGCAAAAGTGTTTTTACATTTTGCCATTTTATACTAATAATAATACTTATAAAACTGTTGAAAACACATATCCTTTCTTTGTCTGTTCGACACGTTAGCGTTCCACAAGGACACAATGCTAAAACATTCACAAATGCTAAGTTAGCATGCTAGCTAAGCTAACGTACTGCTTCCACCTCTTCTAGT
This sequence comes from Esox masquinongy, assembly GCA_016801175.1. Classification (NCBI taxonomy): domain Eukaryota; kingdom Metazoa; phylum Chordata; class Actinopteri; order Esociformes; family Esocidae; genus Esox; species Esox masquinongy. Next base: position 7,723 of record JACXGI010007573.1, read on the forward strand.
CATTGTGCACATACAGAAAACGAAACTTATTATGTCCCACCCCGCAACCTTTTGATTTGCTCGAATTCATAACAGATACCTTCCCTTCCAGATACCTACCTTGGATGCTGTCACCCAACAGCCCATCCATTGGTCAGGTGCACAAGGGTTTGGTTGCATTTGGACAGGATGACGACAACCAGGAAATGTGCCACGTAAACACAAAGCGCATCTGCGTTTTCAGCGGAATCTCAGGAAAACAGCAAAGAAAACAGAATCTCTCTATCACAAACCGTTTTGAAAATATGTAATACTATGTAATTGTTATGCAAATGGGCGGTAGCGCCTAGACCGTCCTCAGGGGTTAAACACCTTTCAGTGGCTACATGCAACATATATTTAAGTAGAAAGTGAAATTTTCTAAGCAAAAAATAAGTACAATCTCGAAAAAAGTACAATTCTTTGTTGGCCTATCTGCATATTAATGCTGTGGAAAGACTTCTATTCACATAATCTCCTTAATTTACTGAAGGAGCTGTGATAGGATTATGAGTGTCATCTATGCAGCCAATCACCCCTGGAAACTAAAATATCAACTGATTTGTGCTTCAAGTCTCAAAGCTTCATACTAAATAAACTGATTACTGCTTAGACTGATACTTGCAATTCTGTGGATTCTTTTTTGATGAGTCTTGTGTGTCTGTCACTTAGGAACATTACTAAAGTGTACAGAAAACGTTTCAGTGCAAGAGTCACATCTCTGACAGCCCGACAGAGACAGTTGCCTTAGACATATGCTCAGCGTCACTGATGTTATACAGAAAACTGCAACACAAAGAATTTGTTCCGAACTGAGAGCATGTCCACCATGTAACATAGGAACGATATGAGGGCTGAGAATATGTTTCAGATGAATTATCGATTGTGCAGAAAAACTGTAATTCTCAAACAGATAATCATTAGGGAATGATAAATCATCCAAGCGGGTTCTAATCACTCTCTCCCGACAGAGATTTCTACAGAGTATTTGTGCTTCTACTCGCTCTTCGAGAAAAGGACACGCCCTGCCTGACACATTCAGATGGCAGGTTTCAGTGACAGAGTCGGACAAACTCAGGGTTAGTTAGATAAAACCTGCTAGCGAGCAGGTTAGCTTCACGGAGTATGTTACCGTAGTAACTGACTCAGAGAAACGCTGAACTGGCTCTTTGAAACCGTAAACCCAGAGTTTCCATCAACTCTGAGTCAACTAATTCTAGGTTTTCACTGTACCTGCTGTCTGAAATACCCCCAACAGCCTACAGGATGTTTTGTAATTAGGGTTTCAGCAGTTCACTGGTGAAACCCTATTGTGTTTGTTCTGGTTCATTATTATTAGGGGTTCAGCAGTTCACTGGTGAAACCCTATTGTGTTTGTTCTGGTTCATTATTATTAGGGTTTCAGCAGTTCACTGGTGAAACCCAATTGTGTTTGTTCCGGTCCATTATTATTAGGGTTTCAGCAGTTCACTGGTGAAACCCTATTGTGTTTGTTCCGGTTCATTATTAGGGTTTCAGCAGTTCACTGGTGAAACCCTATTGTGTTTGTTCCGGTTCATTATTATTATTATTAGGGTTTCAGCAGTTCACTGGTGAAACGCTATTGTGTTTGTTCTGGTTCATTATTAGGGTTTCAGCAGTTCACTGGTGAAACACTATTGTATTTGTTCTGGTTCATTATTATTAGGGTTTCAGCAGTTCACTGGTGAAACCCAATTGTGTTTTTTCCGGTCCATTATTATTATTATTAGGGTTTCAGCAGTTCACTGGTGAAACGCTATTGTGTTTGTTCTGGTTCATTATTAGGGTTTCAGCAGTTCACTGGTGAAACACTATTGTGTTTGTTCTGGTTCAATATTAGGGTTTCAGCAGTTCACTGGTAAAACCCTATTGTGTTTGTTCCGGTTCATTAGTGTTTCAGCAGTTCACTGGTGAAACCCTATTACAAACCCTATTACAGTTCACTGGTGAAACCCTACAACAAACACGATACGACAATAATGACTGCAAAAATTTGTTTATCAACCACACGGTGGCGCTATTGTGGTTTCTCACATTTGCAAGCTCACCATGCTCACCATGTTTAAAATAAAATCTTGAAAAGAGGTATATAAGTCCATCTCCTCCAAAGTAACTTATTTGCAATTGGGACCCATTAAGTTGGGCGTAATGGTTTTTCAGCAATTCTGAATTTGTGAAAACAGATTTAAACCTTTTCATAAGTACATTTTAAAATATCACTGAAGGCATTAAGAAATCAGTGTGATTTCTTAATGCATATTATTTCAGTATGCACTGACAATTCCAGAATTGTATATTATGACACAACACAAATTGCCACCACAGCAGCCCATAAACACCATGTTGCTTATTAGATATGGAGCAGTATTCTGATTTCAACTGGTTAAAATTATATTTTGAAACTATTTAGGACAGTAGTACTGTTAGAGTATACTGAATATTTTTTGAGCAAAATTCTATGATGTGTTATTTTCCTGAGTATCACTCCACTTGTCTTATAAATAAAACATGTGCTACCTGTCAGACAATGGTTTGTCTTAATAATGCCGTTACGTGATTATTCACAATTTCACTAAAGATTGTAAAAAATTATCAATTCCGATTCTTGCATATTTAGTAATGGACAAATACGATCACTGAAAAACACCTTTATGAAGGTTATGTTGAGCTTGTTTGGCTAATTACTTTCTATGTGCGCAGCCATTTTTGTTTTCATTCCACTGAATTCTGAGACCACATGTCTCTGCGATCAAAGATGGTTTAACAAGACGATTCACCAATCTGACCGGAAGTTCAAATCTTGATTATCTTCCTGTCTCTGAGTCACTCATCTTGTCACCTGTATCTGACTTTGTTTGATAAACCATCTTTAGCAGACGAGTTGCAAATCGTGAAATACCACATGTGCGACAGACCAGACATCATGTAATGTTAAGTTAATCAGTCTTTTTTCTTTGCCGGAAGGCAAGTAAGGTAGGTAAAACTCTCTAGTGTGTCATTTGCAACATCAATAAAAACGAAATATAATGCAATTGAACAAATTAGTAAGGTAGACGATAATTGGGAATGGGGTTATATTTTTTACCTACAATGGAAATTTCAGAAATGGTAATTAACCCCCTGGGGACTACGCTTTAAATTTTCGGGTTTCACTACTTTCATATTTGGGCTTATAAACAATATGTAATGTAAATGGATCATCATGTATTTGGCATCAAATGATACCAAAGAACCTCAGCTAATATAAGCATGCATGTTAATGTTCTTATAAGGTATTGTTTTAGGGAAAAATGCACAATAAAGTAAACAATTTCATAAGCGAAATCAGATTTTTTCTATATATAATTGAATTCTGACCACAACCATACAACCATACACAACCATACAGAGTGATACTCCAAATACAAATGTTCTGTGCAAACACAATGCACATTTGTGTAAGAAAAGGCATCACAATGAATGTGAAATAATAAAAAATGAAATAATTTGCCTTTTGTCCAACACGTTTTTGACACCATTTATCATTGAAATCCGACCACAGAACCATGTGGAACTACTCTGCCATTCCAAAAACACTTTTCAAACCCTTTTTCCTTATACAAATATGCATTGTATCACAATAAATGTGAACAGAACAATGAAATTAGTCACCTTTGGTGCAAGCAGTCCAATATGTTTATGACACCCATAATTATTTAACTATTTATCATTGAAATCAGACCACAAACAGCCTTGTGGAACTACTCTGCCATTCCAAAAACACTTTTCAAACACTTTTTCTTACACAAATATGCATTGTATCACAATAAATGTGAACAGAACAATGAAATTAGTCACCTTTGGTGCAAGCAGTCCAATATGTTTATGACACTCATAATTATTTCACTATTTATCATTGAAATCAGACCACAAACAGCCACGTGGAACTACTCTGCCATTCCAAATACGCAAAGCAGACAATATCTATAATGATCACATTTGTATTACATTATTTCATGTTGAATAGGTTATTTGATGTTACTTACCAGACTGTTCTTGCGTTAGCGTTAGCATGTTGTTAGCATTCGTCCATTGTTGTCCGGTAACTCAGCTATCCAGCATTTGAAAACCGTAACGGACTATGGCTACATTTAGTAAAAGTGTTTTTACGTTTTACCATTTCATACTAATAAAGATACTTAGAAAACCGTTTTGAAAATATGTAATACTATGTAATTGTTATGCAAATACGCCTCAGGCGTGGGCGGCAGCGCCTAGTCCGTCCTCAGGGGGTTAATAACACGCTAGTTAAAATTTTTTGTCGCTAATAATTACAAAACATTGACTACTTGATAAAGTTATTACTTGGTATACAAGAAGATATTTTTTCGAAACTGCTGCTGACCAGAGGCCTTTTTTGCTGGTCTAGTGTCAGCAAAAAATATAATTTAAAATATATTTTCATTAACGCTAGATGTATTTTACAAAGTTCGTTCCCATCAGTCTACTGACGTAGTTTCATTGCTTTTCTCTCCCTCGGTTGTGCTGTGTCCAGTGCAGCTCAGATAAATCAGAGATTTTATCCAATCAGATTTTCCACATGTGCTGTTTTTGGGTGAAAATCTATCATGAGACCTATAGAATTTCAAGTGAATCCCATCTTCTGTTGAAGCAAATGGGGAGGAGGTTGTTGATTGTCATATTCTTCAACCAATCAGATTTCGAGTTCGGCATAATGAGCCTATTCTTTGGCACGTAACAGCCTTCTAGCTTGCCTACGTGTGCATTTTTCAGGTGGTGTGATCGGAGAGGCAGCTACATAACTGAGAAAAAAACTAGTTAGGATGTAATGTAGGTAAGGTCCAATGTAGGAAAAGGCACTGTCTTCCATTTTTTGGAGAAACTTTCTTTTGTCTTATTACTTATTTTAAAATAGGTTCTGTCATTCCTGCATGGTTCATTGATTTTTAATGTAAATGCACTTTAACCTCTTAGTAATGGTTTCATTTCAAATGCAATGAGCTGGAGTACAGAGCCAAATACAGAGCCAAAACAACAATACTTCCAGCAAATTCTTGGAGCAAAATATTGTTTGCAATTACATAATGTATACAGCAGATGTCAGGCTTGTACAAGCATATAGGTAAACAGCAACTATGAAAAAAATCCTTATGAGATTTAAATGTACATTTAAAGTAATTTAGCTGCAATTTTTATCCAGAGCAAGTTACAGTAGTGAGTGAATACATTTCCATACTATCTTTTTCTGCTCCCTCGATAGGAATTGAATCTACACCCCTGACTTTTGAAAGCTCCATGCTCTACCAACTTAGATACACAGGACCTTGAAATATGAACATGTATTTAAGTGATGTGCATTTTTTATGCTTGTGTCACATTATATACACTCTAGATAGTATTTGTTCTTTTGTTATTGGCATCCTGGAGCCCTTAAATATTTCTGAGTGTGTGTTTGTGATGTCTGTGCATGTGTGCGTGACCAGTGCTGTGTGATTTGTGCTTGCTTTTGTATATACAGTAAGTATGCATTTGATTGGCGGTGACGGTGGGGCACATCAGTATATTCAATTATGGTCTATCTCTTGGAAAATAATTTCTTTAATTTCCACACTAATCAATACTATTTCGCACCATGCCTGTAATGCACACACTTACTGATAAGCTGCATCATTTGTCATTTCACTCAGTGGCAGACAGATAAGATCTCTATTGGTCCCCTGACATGCCTGCCTTAGCTATTGTATGTCATAAATAATATGCGCTAATGAGATATGAATTGATTGTGTGCGGAAAGCTGACATTTTCATCCATCACTCTAAATGCTGTTTAACAATAGATTACCACCCAATAGCTCCCCTGATATGGGATTGAATGGAATAGCAGTGGTACTTGCTACCATACATCATAAATCTGCTGAATAACTATATTAATGATCTGTTCTTGCAATGCCAGAGGTAGGCTATGTTAATTTCACACATGGTGGGGTATGAATCATTATATGGTTTTATTTTTTTTTCATTATTTATTATATTAGTATGGGTGCAGTGTTTTATTTAGCCAATGAGTAATCCTGATAGACACAGTTATTCTGGCAATTTCACATAAATAATTACATTTTACATTTTCATATTTTTTAAGGCCATATTATGTAGTTTTTCTAAAGAAACAAATTTCGAAATGTTTTAAATCCAACATGAAGTGTATATATGCTGATATTTCACTTATGTATTTATTTTTATTTTGCTCAGTCAATACACATTTGTTGTGTACTCAGAACTGCAAAGAGCAATCATGTTCTTGACTCAATGAATACTTGACATTTGGGTCTTGATTGAACACAACCTTCAGCTTGACTTAATCAGATGTGAATGGAGCAGATATGCTTGTTTGGGCATATTCATTTCATATGCTGGTTTGGGATACAGCGCTTCCTTTTATGAGTAGGTTAAGCCATAGCTAACACCATTTAAATGACACCATAAATCAACTGATTGAATAAACCATCAATGATAGGACTAGAGTATGTGAAGATTAATCTTATTTATAATAAAATTGTGAGGTAATACAGGATTTTGGGAAGCACAGAAGTCTCCTTTGCTGTCTGCTTACCTTCAACCTGTCCTAGATTCATTGTCTGTCCTTGTCTCCAACCCTATCTACAGCATGTGTAGAGGGGGTGGTGGTGCAGGCAGGGCTCTTGGCTGGGGAAGAAGGTTCAGCTGTCAACCCTATCTGATTAATGACCCTACTGAAACATGTCCAGCCACATAAGAAGCTCATGTATCTCCCAGCGTCCAAGCAACTGCCTTTTTTGTTCTGATGGGATTTAGTGTTAAAAAACCCACTACTCCTGAGTAAATAAAGATTTATCATCATCACAGGTGAATTTAAAGTGCACAAACGCAGACATTGATTTCTTAGTGAGAGAGAAAGAGAGGCAGAAGGAAAGAGGGAAAAAGGAGAGAGAGATACCACATTTTGGGGAAGAAACTCATTCCAAGGCTGGCAATGATATGATCAGCTTATTTAGGAGGAGGATAAAATGTAGCCCTCTCCTGAAATTTGAAAGAAGTAAATATTGATTTCTGAAATGAACTGTCAATCTTGCAGTGCAAGATTATTCCTGTCATTGTGTTGAGTGAGGTCCAATGTATTCAAAACTGCTGACAAAATGGGGGTGTATGGAATTTCTGTTAAGGGGCAGTCAAGAGTGCTTTCTTAGCTGTCCCTTGGTAATAGTTGTTCGATTTGATCATATCTCATCTATGGTAAAAAATGAAATGAACTGTGACTCCATGTCAAGATCACTGCTCCTACCCCTTCAAAGAATTTTGGACTAGAGCTGTGGATTTCTCAACGTCTCAGGTCACTTAATTACAGGCTAACTGTGGTGCAGAATTGGTGGGAACAAAGCTATCTTTCCTGTTTAACCTCAGGGTCAAATTTAACGGCCAGTGCCATGAGCTGTCGACCTGTCCAGAGCCATCCTATTACACCCCAAAAGAGGTATGTGGGAAGGTGTCCCAACCTAAAATCAATGTAAACCTTCTGTACAATTACTATTGTCCATTACTTTCCCATGTGGACAAATACATATAATCTGTTTGCCTTCTCAGAGCCGGGGCCTCTAACAAGGAGTGACAGTTAAAGTACAATTTTGTTTAATACATAAATATTGTTAATATTTATACATCTTTCCACCCTCTCGTTTTTCCTTCTCTCAATGTGAGCAGAGCAGACAAGACAGGTCTCATTGGCGAGTGTAGCAATTCATATCACCTTAGTCCAAAGCAGGATGTTTCTGTCATAACCATAAAATTGATTGAATTCTGACACCTAGTTTTGTAATGAATAGCTTGTCAGCGGTTAACAGCACGCTGAGGGAGCATACCAAAATAATCATATTCCCTACATAGTGCACTACATTTGGTCCTATCTATTCCAAAGTATTGCACAAGCTCTATGTTGGAAATAGGCTGGTATTTAGGATACAGAAATGGGTCTTGTTTAACAGAAGAGTCTGTGATATTAATCTCCCACCTAGAGACAGGTTGACTGACAGGAAAATGATTTGCCTGCTATGTAGAGGTAAAATGCAGTGTGTTGTTATGATTCTGAACGATAGCTGGCACCATTGAAAAGATGGGATTGTAGCTTGTAGAAAGATGATTTCAGATAGTTGTCTTGTTCTTAATACCATGTCTTGGTTTGAATCATTTTGATGTCATATTTATGCTAATATGGTCAAAACTCACTTGGCAGCTAACCAATAGCTACACTGATGTACATGGCCGGAATGTCAAACATTCCTGTGCCCCGAACCTTCATACGGCCTTGATAAGTCCCTAGAAAACATAGTATAGAAGCATGTGTACAATTGCAGGATATATTATTAAAAATTGCAAAATCTTTTATCAGTATGATCGCACAATGTGTATGAATAACAGGACATTTGCTTTAAAACTGTAGAAAAAAATCTTTCCATTGTGACATTTACACCAGGAAAAGAACCAGGCAAGCCTAGTTCAGCCGGCCCGCAATTAAAAGTAAGAAATATTGTTGCCCTTGCTGGATTCAAACCCAGGCTCCCACATGAGAGGCTGTATCTTTAACCACTACACCACAGAACTGTAAGTGCGGAAGTGTCAGTATAGCAACTCGACATTAGATCACGCATTTTGTCATGCATTAACATTACGCCAAACTTGAATATTTCGTTAGACACCATTAAGCATTGTGTTAAACTGACTAACGTTTCTTATTTACCTCCACCACAAATAGCATCTAAGAACTGTATGGCTTCTGTATGGCCAGTATTAGGCTTACTAGTATCTACTAACTTACTAATTGGAATAGTCATAAGAATTGAGCAATTTCTAGCGACACTGAATATGAAATTTACACTGCCAAAGCTATATCATTTCATGGCACAACACCATTAGTTTTTCTTTCATTCGTGAATGACATTGATACAATAAATATCAATACAGGTGACGATAACTGACTTTTTCGTCAAGTGAAAAGACAAGAGAATTGTGGAAACTCCTACTCTTTTACTGCCCAAGGGGGGTAGCAATCTAGCCTATATTACCTGCGTACTTCGAAAATTTACCAGAAATAGTCGCAATATAAAATGTAAGCAGTTTCATTTTAGGCTTACTATAACATAGCAACTGAACGTTGTAGCCAGTGAAGTTTTATCTATCCTGAACAAATGAAGCTCGACCGCGGAACCTATTGGTTGATAGTACGCGTCTCTAACCACTACACTATTTAATAAGGGGTAGTCAGTTATTCACTCACTCGCTCAGTAAGAGACAATCGCTGTTCTTGGCCGGCTCCGCTTACGCGGTCCGGCAAAAAAAATAGCATTAAAAAATACCCTTTCATGTTTAGTCTAAAGTTGTGCATTGTTTACTTTGGTTGCCAAACAACCCATTCATCTATAGCTGTAGTGGGGAGTGTCAGGATTTTTAGATTTGAATCCCTTGACAATAATATGAACAAAATTGGTAAAATAAGCTCCTGCTCCAGGGTGACTAACAGTACGTTCACACTATCCGCGATGGGGGCGATGGCTCAATTCATTTCAATGAAAGGAAGCGTATGAGTTAGATGTGTCTCAATATTCGTAAATATATCTAGAAAATCTGTGCGTATATTAATCACAACTCACATATAAAAATAGGATTTGTAAATGTGAAAAAATTTTTTTTTTAAATAAAAACATTATCTGTAAATATGTAAACATGTTTCACAAATATAAATAAAATCTGTGAATATGTAAAAACATATTTCACAAATAAAACACAAATCTGTATAACATTTACAAGTGTTGACTTGCATTTACAACTCTTAAGTTTTCTTACGGATCTCCATTTTGTATTTACACATTTTTGAAATACATTTTCCTTCGGTCGACAAGTTCTTGTGTGCGTGGTTTCAGTCGGAGGGCTCGCTTGGTGGGACTTATGGAATATCCGGACTGAAGCCTGGTAGATTGGAGTCTATAGGTAGCTAGGACACGTTTATCCTGAAATGTGAGTATAACGTTTATTTGTATAACAATATTTGACTGCATCACCAATTGGTAATACAACGCAGAGCGTGTTTTCGACTTCAGGCAACTAACTTATTAAACACAGTTAGTTATGTAAGCCTACATATGGTTGGCTAGCTAGCCAGCTAGTAGGCTACTGTAGCTTAACTTAAGTAATGAATGTATCTAACCTAGGGTTGCCACCCGTCCCATATAACACGGGATCGTCCTGTATAATACGGGATCGTCCCGTCTTGAAAAATAAAATTCACTGTCCCTTACAGAATCAATACGGAACGTGATTTATTTTCGTGCACACCCTACTTTACGTTTTCACAAGCTTGGATTGACACGAGAAATAATAAAGCACAGTTAGTTATGTCAGCCTACATCTGGTTGGCTAGCTAGCCAGCTTGTAGGCTACTGTAGCTTAACTAAATTAATGAAGTTATCAAACCCCATGGCGCAACTGACTAGATAACGGTGTGTTGTTGACTTGCACAGCTGCATTCGGTTCATTCAGTATGAGTCTTGCACATCTAGCTAACGTTAGTGGTTATAAAAGGAAAACTGTATGCATGTGTTAGTCCTTAGAATGCAAGTACAGAGTGATAGTACACCAACATCATGGTCCACCTACAGCCTTGGTTTGTTAGAGGTGTATGTACTTTTTATTTGGCAAGTATTGGTCGCCACTTCTAAACCTTTCATCACACATCCAATCAGAAAAAGAATTCTATCTACTGCACAACACTCAGTGCACTTCTGGCTCTCACAGGTTATTTGAGAAAGGTTCCCAAGATGCTTTGAGTTTAAAAAAAATTGGAATATTGGATATTTTTATCAAGAGTAACCCTTAATATAATGTGTTTGTATTTCTCTTTGTTTCCCTCCTACTGTAGCTTGTGTCAATGTCCCCTCACAATGTCCTTCAATGTCCCTCACATCAAATCTCAAGGAAATAGGTGAGCACTCTTCAGGTCCTTTGCAGTATTTTTAGAATGACATTCCCTAATATTAAAAGTGTTAAAGTTACTAAATGCATGAGCTATACTGTAGTGATCTCTTCTGACTTCTACACTACCTGAATGTCAGTGTTCTTATCATTGATTTGATACTGTTACTTAATTGCACAAAAAAGATCCATCAATCATGTAACATTACCCTGCTTCTCTGTCCTGCTTTTTTCAGCAATGTGTTTTAACGACCATCCTCTTTGCCACCACTACTAAATTATGGCCTGTCATTGAACTTCTAAAATAATCTTGTCTCCACGTCATCAGGAACTAAGGATTATTTCTCAGAGAGGAGACCATAACATAAAATATACTATATAGTTATTAATATTGCTTTTATTATTATTATAATAATATTTTGTTATGAACCATGTCTTTGTTTGACATCATGTTGTCAGTATGATTGTACAAAATACTCTGTATTGATTAAATCCCCATGAATGCAAATTACTAATTACATACTGGAGTATCCTTGTTACAATAAACATAATAGTATACGTTTTATTGTCATAAGATTCACTGTTGTCTTAAGAAATAATGTTTCCTAAAAAAGTGTATCCAAAAATATAAACTTTGCTTTGAGAATGCCTAATGTCATCCTTCATTCAGTACTGTCAATGAGCAATTACAGTTGTGCTCAAAAGTTTGCATACCCTTGGAGAATTGGTAATATACAGCTCCGGAAAAAATTAAGAGACCACTGCACCTTTTTCTTTCCTTTCCAAAAAAGTTGAAAAGGAATGTTTTGAGTGAGAAACAGAAGTGTTCAATTCACAGTGGTCTCATAATTTTAACCCTTCTGTTCCTCACTCAAAACCTTCCTTTTCAACTTTTTTGGAAAGGAAAGAAAAAGGTGCCGTGGTCTCAATTTTTTCCGGAGCAGTATGCACCATTTTTAACGAGTGAGCAGGCAATTTTTAACATGAGTGAGCAGGCAAAACACATTTCTTTTATTTCTTATGGGATTCATATTCAACTGTAGGTTATAACAGAATGGCACAATCATAAAACAAAACATGACAACAAAGAAAAGAATGAAATGACCCCTGTTCAAAAATCTGCATATTCTAAGTTCTTAATACTGTGTATTGCCCCTTTAGCATCAATGACAGCGTGCAGTCTTTTGTAATAGTTGTCTATGAGGCCCCGAATTCTTGGCAAAATGCCTCCAGGTCATGCAAAGTCTTTGGTCGTCTTGAATGAACTGCACGTTTGAGATCTCCCCAGAGTGGCTTGATGATATTAAGGTCAGGAGACTGTAATGGTCACTCCAGAACTGTCACCCTTTTCTGCTGTAACCACTGGAGGGTCAACTTGGCCTTGTGTTTAGTGTCATTGTGGTGCTGGACAGTCCAAGAGCGTCCCATGCGCAGCTTTTGTGCAGAAGAATGCAAATTGTCTGCCAGTATTTTCTGATAACATGCTGCATTCATCTTGCCCTCAATTTTCACAAGATTCCCTGTGCCTTTAGAGCTCACACCCCCTCCCCAAAACATCAGTTAGCCACCACCATGCTTCACAGTGGGGATGGTATTCTTTTCACTATAGGCCTTGTTGACCCCTCTCCAAACATAGCGCTTATGGTTGTGACCATAAAGCTCTATTTTGGTCTCGTCACTCCAAATTACAGTGTGCCAGAAGCTGTGAGGCATGTCAAGGTGTTGTCGGGCATATTGTAACCAGGCTTTTTGGTGGCATTAGCGCAGTAAAAGCTTCTTTTTGGCAACTCGACTATGCAGATCATTTTTGTTCAAGTATCGTCGTATTGTGCTCCTTGAAACAACCATACTGTCTTTTTCCAGAGCAAGCCTGTATTTCTCCTGAGGTTACCTGTGGGTTTTTCTTTGTATCCCAAAGAATTCTTCTGGCAGTTTTGCCTGAAATCTTTCTTGGTCTACCTGACTTTGGCTTGGTATCAAGAGATCTCCGAATTTTCTACTTCTTAATAAGTGACTGAACAGTACTGACTGGCATTTGCAAGGCTTTGGATATCTTTTTATATCCTTTTCCATCTTTGTAAAGATCCATTACCTTGTTACGCAGGTCTTTTGACAGTTCTTTTCTGCTCCCCATGGCTCAGTATCTAGCCTGCTCAGTGCATCCACATGAGAGCTAAAAACTCATTGACTATGTATACACAGACACTAATTGCAGTTTAAAAAGCGACAGGTGTGGGAAATAGACCTTTAATTGCCATTTTCACCTATGTGTGTCTCCTTGTGTGTCTATAACAAGGCCAAACATTCAAGGGTATGTAAACTTTTGATCAGGGCCATTTGGGTGATTTCTGTTATCATTACGATTTAAAAAGGAGCCAAACAACTATGTGATAATAAATGGCTTCATATGATCACTATCCTTAAATAAAAGACATTTGTTTTGTATGATCAGTCATATTTTCAAAATCTTTGCCAAAATTTCACAATTTCTGCCAGAGTATGCAAACTTATGAGCACAACTGTATAACCTCTAACATTAGCTAGATGTGCAAGATTCATACTGAATGAACCAAATGCAGCTGTGCAATCAACAACATATCGTTATCTAGTCAGTGGGGTTAAATTAGAGTTGCCACCTTCAATGAGGAAAAATAAGGGATACCTTGTCAGCGGCCCCAAGCCCAGGGGACAGAAATGAAGTGGGGATCTGGGGGTCCTCCCCAATGAGAGTGTCAGATGCTTCATTTCATGCATTCTGGTGAATTTTTATGCACCATTTTCAAAGTCCTTTGCTACTGTGAACATGAATGTAATAGAAATTGAGTAAATAAGAATAAAGAACAGTTGCATCAATTATATTAAGGATTAAAACAGATCATAGACATGGGCAAGATGTTTGGTCTTTCAAAATAAAATATTTGGTATATTTGGAAGAAGAAAGAACCCACCCTCCAGGAAGGATGAGGTAGCCTAGTTTTGTCTGTTGCTGCTCCCATGCTCTGGAATAATCTCCCATCCCACAAGTCCCGTTCTACCATTGACAATTTTAAATCAAATTTAAAGACCCACCTTTTCTCTTGCTTTTAGTCCCTTATTTTTTTTCAAGTCCACTTATTTTTAACGTCCTCTTACTGTGTTTTAATCTGTTATTGGTTTTATTCAATTTCTCTTTTGGTTGTCTTAAGTGTTTTCCATTTTAGTCTTGCGCTCTATGTATTATATGTACTATTGTATTATATTATGTATTGTTGCCTTTTATGTATTATTCCTTTAATCATGTGAACAGACCTGGGGCATTGCCCCCCAGCAAGAATTCTTTGCCCCCCAATAATAGTTTGGGTAAGATGCTTCTCAATACTGTACTTCAGTAATTACTGTTGGGAATGTAGGCTAGCTCTCTTGCCTTCATCTGCAAATGCGATCGAAGATGTGCTTTAAGGGATGTGATCACTAAGCTACAAAGAAGGTGTAACTACTGCAGTTACTAATGCTTTTAAATTTGATTGAAAGCTTTGTATTTTGCTAGTATATAGCCTCAGCAAGCCATGCATGCAAAGATTATTTGCTTTCCGTCCGTCGTGCTTTAGCCACTATTCTATGTTGTGCCCGTCCATGGAAATCAAAAGCCCATCCAACGTATACCTGTTTATACATGTTAATCCATCTGCACTTTGGGTCAACTCCTGTTGTTTTTAAGTGTGCTATATAAATAAAAGTGCCTTGACTATCCACTAAGTGTGATATTGGTTAAATTTCTCTCACACATACACACACAGCTCGTGCGTGCGGAGGGTATCTTCTGCTTACAGAACTGTCAACTTATCTGGGAGAACCGCACTGCTGATGTTACAGTGCGTCTGAGTATCCGTAACCAGGGCAACGATGACATTGAGTGACAGACAACTCGCCTGTCATTCTGATTTAATACTTCTCCGCTATGTTTAATGAGACTCTTGATTTTATTATTTCTCGTGTCAATCCAAGCTTGTGAAAACTTAAAGTAGGGTGTGCACGAAAATACGGGACAAATCACGTTCCGTATTGATTCTGCAAGGGACAGTACATTTTATTTTTCAATACGGGACGATCCCGTATTATACGGGACGGGTGGCAACCCTAGGTTAGATACCTTCATTACTTTAGTTAAGCTACAGTAGCCTACTAGCTGGCTAGCTAGCCAACCAGATGTAGGCTTACATAACTAACTGTGTTGAAGTTAGTTGCCTGAAGTCGAAAACACGCTCGGCGTTGTATTATCCACTGGTGATGCAGTCAAATATTGTTATACAAATAAACGTTATACTCACATTTCAGGAAAAACGTGTCCTAGCTACCTATAGACTCCAATCTACCAGGTTCCAGCCCGGATATTTCATAAGTCCCACCAAGTGAGCCCTCTGACTGAAACCACGCACACGAGAACTTGTCGACCGAAGGAAAATGTGTCAAAAAATGTGTAAATACAAAATGCAGATCCGTAAGAAAACTTAAGAGTTGTAAATGTAAGTCAACACTTGTAAATGTTATACAGATTTGTGTTTTATTTGTGAAATATGTTTTTACATATTAACAGATTTTATTTATATTTGTGAAACATGTTTACAAATTTACAGATAAATGTTTTTATTGACAAAATATTTTTTCACATTTACAAATCCTATTTTTATTTGTGAGTTGTGATGAATACACGTACATATTTTCTATATATATTTACGAATATATTGACACATCTAACTCCATAGAAGCGTGGCAAGCGAGTGGCTTGTGGGGCAATGCGTGGAATCCATAGGAGGTGAAGAAAAAGAATCTCCTTTACGCAAATCACCTGCAAATCACAAATCACAGGATTTTGTGTAGGTGGTTGTGAAATGCTCTCCACACATTTAAAAGAACAAATAAGTTAGTTCCACAATTGAAGTTCCACTGTCTGCTTTTGCAGTCTTTTTGACAAGGTGGATGAAAAAAAAATTGAAACTTGAGCTGTACGATTGCACGGGATTGCATACTACAGTGACGCAAAACAAAGAACTGCAGCATGGAGGCAAGTGGCTGAGATTGTTGGTGCTGGTGGGTTTCACTTATATTACATATAATCAATCAATCAATCAAATGTATTTATAAAGCCCTTTTTACATCAGCAGTTGTCACAAAGCTCTTTTACAGAACACCTAGTCTGAAACCCCAAGAGCAAGCAACAACAGTGTTGATGCACAGTGGCTAAGAAAAACTCCTGCCCTAAGGGGTGGCGAGTCCTCTTCTAGCTGTGCCGGGTGAACATTCTGAGAGTACAAATTGTGGTCATAAATAAAGGCATGATGGCTGTGTCTAGAGTCTATAAAACATAGGTTTATAGACTCTAGACACAGCCGGGTCAGAAGCATGACCAGATGGACAAGGACAGGAACAATCCGTCCGGGAGGAATGGTCAGCAGTGTGGCAGCTGGAATCGTCAGGTATCTTAAGACAGCCAATGCTAATTCTCTGTGTCAGTGACAGGAATCAACTCATTTGTAGTTGACTGTCCACTTCTATACATTTCACCATCCAGAAAGACTTGCTATATGAATCATAAACTTGGTGAAATTATGTATTTCTATTCCTATTTTATACAATGATTGTCTTTTTGTGAATTGTATTTATTAAAATAGTATTTTAACAAAGTATTCACATTGCAATGTTATTGGACAAAAAATGTAGCATAAAATCTATATATAAAAGCTATTTTCTTTTGAGGAAAAATATGAATTGAGCTAAAATAAAAAATGCTACACCATAGTTAAAAACCAAATATGGAGATATGGAGCACTTGGCTTGGATAATTCCACACAGAGCATATACTCACTAGATGGCAGTGTGTTCCTGTAATGCAAATCAGGTGTAGATTCTCACTATATTATAGAGATGATGTTTAGAAGTGTCCCAATGTACATTGTAGAAAATGTTATAAATAATGTGGTACAATTTCAACTGCTTACAAAATGTAGTATTTTCTACAGATGTGGGATAAAAAACTTACATAATTATTTTTGCTGTCAGTGTTCATTTTAGTGACAAAGCAGATGCAAAAGTATCCATAAATCCCAATATGATGTAAACTGCCATAGTAATTAAACAAGTTTCAATGTAGATATCAGACAATTCCTGCACACAGTCTCGTAATAAGTGAGTTTGTTAATTTATTTTTAGGTATACATGGAAAACAAATTTACTTTGGACAACGGTTTTCCTGCATATCCCTTGTCCATACTGTAGAGGCCCTTTCCAACTGTACATACCTGCAGACAGGGACAAACAATATAGTTATGTTATTGGTCTACTATGTATCCAGCCCTCAAAATATTCTTATCTTTTTGTTGATTGATATTTAATGAATTAAGTTCATTTCAATTTTAGAAAGGTGTAAAAAAAATTGTCAACCAACACAGACATCTCCAAAAAGTATTAATATAAAATATCTAATTTCTTATGTTTGTCCAATTTCACAGATTTGTTTTACATTATCTCTGTAGGTATACCCTTAGAGAGTAGGGTAACAGCCAGGGGATTACACGTTGGAGTTTCACTTACAGTTGTGCTCTTAAGTTTGCATACCCTGTCAGAAATTGTGAAATTTTGGCAGTGATTTTGAAAATATAATCATGCAAAAAAACTGTTTTCTATTTAAGGATAGTGATCGTATGAAGCCATTTATTATCACATAGTTGTTTGGCTCCTTTTTAAATCATAATGATAACAGAAATCACCCAAATGGCCCTGATCAAAAGTTTACATACCCTTGAATGTTTGGCCTTGTTACAGACATACACAGGTGAAAATGGCAAATAAAGGTGAATTTCCCACACCTGTGGCTTTTTAAATTGCAATTAGTGTCTGTGTATAAATAGTCAATGAGTTTGTTAGCTCTCACGTGGATGCACTGAGCAGGCTAGGTACTGAGCCATGGGGAGCAGAAAAGAACTGTCAAAAGACCTGCGTAACAAGGTAATGGAACTTTATAAAGATGGAAAAGGATATAAAAAGATATCCAAAGCCTTGCAAATGCCAGCCAGTACTGTTCAATCACTTATTAAGAAGTGGAAAATTCGGGGATCTCTTGACACCAAGCCAAGGTCAGGTAGACCAAGAAAGATTTCAGCCAAAGCTGCCAGAAGAATTGTTCGGGATATAAAGAAAAACCTACAGGTAACCACAGGAGAAATGCAGGCTGCTCTGGAAAAAGACGGCGCAGCTGTTTCAAGGAACAAAACATGACGAGACTTGAACAAAAATGAGCTGCACGGTCGAGTTGCCAGAAAGAAGCCTTTACTGCGCCAATGCCACAAAAAAGCCTGGTTACAATATGCCCAACAACACCTTGACACACCTCTCAGCTTCTGGCACACTGTAATTTGGAATGACGAGACCAAAATAGAGCTTTATGGTGGCTATCACAGTCTCCTGACCTTAATATCATCGAGCCACTCTGGGGAGATCTCAAACATGCGGTTCATGCAAGACGACCAAAGACAACCTTGGCATTTTGCCAAGACGAATGGGCAGCTATACCACCTGCAAGAATTCAGGGCCTCATAAACAACTATTACAAAAGACTGCACACTGTCAGTGATGCTAAAGGGGGCAATACACAGTATTAAGAACTAAGGGCATGCAGACTTTTGAACAGGGGGCAGTTCATTTTTTCTTTACTCGCTCATGTTTTCTTTACAAATGGTACATATATTACAAATTCTCCAAGGTTATGCAAATTTACGAGCATAACTGTACTAAAACTGTCTTGGACTCAGATGTCTTGGACTCAGATCTGTCCTGGAGGTGTAAATGTATGTGATTGGTTGACCCAATCTAGTGGGCATGGCTTGCATTTAACATGGGCTGAATGCTCTAAGTAGAAATGTAAACAAGGCGGAACTTGTTCCTACCCTAAACTTAACCCTTAGCATGGCCTTAAGCTTAAACCTTACCTTTCCTTAAACTTAAACCTTACCCTAATTTTATAATTAAACTTAAATAAGCAATGTCAGAGTTGGAAGGTAAGCTCTGTCCTCTCCATTGCGTCAGCCAATCACATTAGCCATACTTGACAACTACCATGAAGCAATTAGTTTGAACTGCCCTGCTTATAGACTTAAGGTAGATTTTTCAGCTTGCTGACATAGGGAATTAATCCAGCAACCTTTCGGTTAATAGCCCTTCATCGTTATAATTACCTGATAGCCATACTGCAGTGTAAGAGAGCCTTACATTTTTCTGTTATATATCACCCAAATGTCAAAATTATTTATTCAGATTAGCATTTTTGGACTTCATGTCTAAATTATCTAAAAGTATCTAAAGCTGATTGAAGTCATATTTAGATTATTTAAACAACAGAGGCAAACATGCTAATATGAGTCCATTGACTTGAATGGGATTTATGCCACAAATGTAAAATATGTTTGCATTTGGAAACAGTAGCTGGGAAACTAAACATAGCTTTGATTGCTGACATACCTTCTCTACACACTAAACTGATTGAGGAAACCAATCTGTCATTTTGTGATTTGGATGAAATATGCCTTCAAGATTTCTAGAAGAACCCTCACAAACTAAGGGGGTACCTTGATGAATCCCATCTCCTACGCTATTTTCGGAAAATTCTTTTGGGGGAGATTTTCATTGCTAACAACCCTACAGTATACTTCAACCCCAACACTACATAATGGACATTTACATAGGAAAAACAATGTATCAAATATCTGTTTGCTAAATTACAATAAAACTATTTAACCTATGTATCAATACAGTTTTTCACATTTAACCCCATTCCTCAACCCCCTTGCAGTATTCAAGCTGATTATTGCCTGATTTGACATTGTTCTATTTTGTATTGAATAGGTTCACAGTTTGAGTCAAGAAACAAGTGCCTATAGCTTTGGGACTTTTAAACAATCATCATTCGCAGTGTGCGTGTGTGCTGATTTTGAAGACGGGGTTAAAACCCTAATTCATTTACACAAACAGGGCGATGGCTCAGATCACTTTTCCCTATTATGCTCAATTGATTAAATGCGATTGACAGGATTCAGGATTTCTTTTATTTTTGACAAATTAATGTCAGAGGTCAATGCCTCTCAGATATCACCTGGGTGAATTCCTAACCGCAAAAAGGAAGAACAATGCCTGCAGCACACTGTCCCTTAGTTGCCATTTACATACAAGCCTAATTATTTCCACTTTCCATGGTTACATCAATGTCCAACCACAATGACACAGATCAGGTCTGGACTACATCTCATCAAGCCGCTTTTTAATAGAAATGATCACACTTATTTTAAGACGTTATTTAGCTTATATTGTTGGTTTTTTTCAGTGCAAAACCCACCTCTGGCATTTTGACCAAAAAGCGATATTTTCATGTCGTCCATTACTGCCCGGTATTCGCCAAACTCCATTGGCACTTGAATTACAACATGAGCTATGGTCAGATGACATGAGTATAGAGGTCTTTGACAACAATTCATTGGTTTGCATAAATGCACCACTTTCTGCAAAATAGGGAGGTGGATTTTTGATGTTATGGGGATGTTTTTGTACTCCTGGTCCTAGAACGACATTTTTTGCAATATTATGAAAGCTCGGTAGCTTTGCAGTTAGAGCCTAATAGCTCAGTCTAATCCCAGAGCTGGTAAATTGAAACATTGTGTTCATTGAGCAAGACAGTTAACCATAATTGCCCCAATACGTTTCTCAGGATAGGTGCATCTGCGCAATTACTTACATGTAAAGCAAAACAGTCAGCCTACTTGCGCCAATCCCATGTTTATATAGAAAATATTTATTTATAACCTTAATGAATTTATTTTTTATATACAACCCCGTTTCCAAAAAAGTTGGGACACTGCGTAAAAAGCAAATAAAACAGATTGCAATGATGTGCAAATCATTTAATGACTTTATTTAATTGAAAATAGTACAAAGACAACATATCAATTATTGAAACTGAGAAATGTTATTGTTTTTGGAAAAATACACGCCCATTTTGAATTTGATGCCAGCAACAATTTTCTAAAAAGCTGGAACAGGGGCATCTTTACCACTGTGTTGCATCACCTCTTCTTTTAACAACATTCAGTAAGTGTTTGAAAACTGAGGAAACCAATTGTTGTAGTTGTGAAAGTGGAATGTTATGCCATTCATTCTTGATATAGGATTGCAGCTGCTCAACAGTTTAGGGTCTCCATTGCTGTATTTGTCATTTCATACTGCACTAAATGTTTTCAAAAGAGGACAGGTCTGGACCGCAGACATGCCAGTTTAGTACTCGGAAACTTACTACAGAGCTATGCTGTTGTGATATGTGCATGTGGTTTGGCATTGTCCTGCTGTAACAAGCAAGGCCTTCCCTGAAAAAAACGTTGTCTGGATAGCAGCATATGTTTCTCCAAAACCTGTATATATTGTTCAGCATTTTTGATGCCTTCACAGAAGTGCAAGTCACCAATGCTGTGTGCACTAATGCAACCCCATACCATCATGGATGCTGGCTTTTGCACTGTGCGCTGATTACAAGCTGGATGGTCCCTCTCCTCTTTAGCCCGGAGGATTCAGCGTCCATGATTCCCAAAAAGAATCTCAAATTTGATTTGTCAGACCACAGGACAGTTTTACACTTTGCCTCACTCCATCTAAAATGAATTCGGGCCCACAGAATGTGCTGGCGTTTCTGGATGTTGTTTATGTACAGTATGGTTTCTTCTTTGCATGGTAGAGTTTTAACTTGCATTTGTGGATGCTGCGATGTACTGTATTCACAGACAATGATTTTCGGAAGTGTTCCTGAGCCCATGCAATGATGTCCACTACACAATCGTGTCTGTTTTTAATGCACTGCCGCCTAAGGGCCCAAAGATCACAGTCATCCAATATTGGTTTTCGCCCGTGTTCCTTGCGTACAGAGAACCCCAGATTCTCTGAATCTTTTAATGATATTGTGTATACTGTAGATGATGAGATCCCCAAACCCTTTGCAATTTTAGGTTGTGATGCGTTATTCTTAATGTGGCAATATTTGCCTGTGCAGTCTTTCACAGAGTGGTGAACCCCTCCCCATCCCTACTTCTCTGACAGGCCCATCCCCTCTGGAATGATCTTTTAATAGGGAAAAATAATACTTTATGAGCCTTTTCTAAAAGCTTTTTTAAGTCCATGTGAACACACCAGTTTTCTCACTTTCTTTCTCTCATACTCCCAAAGGCACCAAACAGAATTTAGGAATCATCAAAAAAAGATAAATGTTTGATTGACATAAAGCTAAGAATTACTTTGATTAAACATATTGAAAAAAAATTTTTTTGTGACACTGCTCGGTTATACCTCTATCGCACTTTGGTGGCAGCAAAGCCCATGCCTCTGACCTTTGCTCTTGCTTCTATCAGGTGAAGTGAAAATATGTACGTACTCTTGTTCAGTGGTTGGCTCTTTTCTATCAAACAATGCGCAAGCAAATCAAACCTGGTCTGAGGATGAGATTAATTACAGTGGCAGCAGGCTGGAAGAAGGATATTATGCTGACAGGACTAACTATGATTTATTTTCCTCAAAATCAAAGCCATCAATGAAATCCATGACAATGTGTTTAATTAACTGTAAACATAATGAGTCTTCATCAAAAGCAATTTTATGTTTTTTAAAGCAAATGCAGAGTAATTATTAGAAATATATCTAACCCTATATACACTGCTCCAAAAAAATAAGGGAACACTTAAATCACACATCGGGTCTCGATGAAGGAAATATATTAAAGATCAACATTTTTACTGTACATTGTGTAATTAATTGAGAACAAAATGACATAACGGTCAATCGAAACCAAAATCCCCAACTGATTGAGGGCTGCATTCAAACACACCGAAAATCAAAGTAAACAATTGAAATCACAGGCTGTTCCAACTTATAATGTGACTCAGTAGTGTGTATGGCCCCCACGTGCCTGTTTTCACTCCAGACAACGTCTGGGCATGCTCCTAATGAGAGGGCGGTGTGGTCCGGGGGAAATCCTCCCAGACATGGATCAGGGCATCAGTGAGCTCCTGGACAGTCTGTGGCGCTACTTGGCGGCGTCGGATGCACCAATACATAACGTCCTGGAGGTTCTCAATTGGATTCAGGTCTGGGGAATGTGAGGGCCAGTCAATGGCATCAATGCCTTCGTCATCCAGGAACTGCCTACACACTCTGGCCACATGAGGCCGGGCATTGTCCTGCCCCAGGAGGAACCCAGGGCCCACTGCACAATTTGGTCAAAAACATGCACACCAGTAGCATGCTGGAAGTCATTTTGTAGGGCTCTGGCAGTGCTCCTCCTGTTCTCCTCGCACAAAGGAGCAGATGCCGGTCATGCTGCTGGGTTGATGCCCTTCTACGGCCCTGTCCAGCTCTCCTCGTGTAACGGCCCATCTCCCGGTATCTCCTCCATGCTCCTGAGACTGTATTGGGAGACACAGCAAACCTTCATGCGATGGCACGTATGAATGTATGGATCAGTCAGAAAGGATAAGGAGAGAGCAATTGTCTGTGGCTATCACCTGCTAAACCATTCCCTTTTTGGGGGGTTGTCTTGCTGTTGCCTCTCCAGTGCACTTGTTGTCACTTTCATTTGCACCAAAATAGGTGACGTTGATTCACAATCGCTTATGCTTCCTAACTGGACAGATTGATATCCCTGAAGTTCAAGATTGATATCACTGACTTGGTGTTATACTGTGATGATTACGTGTTCCATTATTTTTTTTAGCAGTGCATATAGACACACACACTCAAATACATACGTATAACTGGATATACAGACGGATGACAAATTAAAGGAAAAACCTGAATAAATGAGTGGTGGAACATTACGAATGCAGATGCTTCCATAGAGGTATACTGCATGATAACATTAAGCCAAGGGCATAGGAGCAGTGTTCAAAGGTAGGTTCTTACACACCTTTGGCTAACTAGCCTTCTTCAGAGTGCCATATTCCGGGCACTGTATAACATACTCTATGAGGAAATACCGTCTGCACAATTAAACATTTTGCACAAGCTTATAGATCACACCATGTTTTCCCTCTTGAATTCTTAGCGATACCACTTCCACAATGTTGTGTCGTTTAATGCAAGTTCCTCCAATGCTGCACCTCCAGTGACCACCCTGGATCACAACACCATGGCCAGCACCATCCATATATGTCCATGCATCCATACTGTATATCAGTTGTGAAGAGGGGAGGATGGGTGTGTCTCTGGGTAGGTCAGCTCCCCGGTCGTGGAGGTGGGAGAGTGCATCCGCCCTGACTTTCTTCGTACCGAGGCGGTACGTCAGGGTGAACTGGAAGCCCTCGAAGAATAGAGTCCAGCGGGACTGTCGGGGGTTGAGGCGCTGTGCTGCCGTGATGTATTTGATGTTTCGGTGGTCAGTCAGGACAGTAAACCGCTCCCGGGCGCCCTCTAGCCAGTGTCTCCACTCCACTAGTGCCAACTTCACCGCCAGTAGCTCCCGGTCAACCACGTCGTAGTTCCTCCCCCACCCTGACCTCAGACGCGTCAACCTCCATTATGAAGGTCTTGAGGGGGTCTGGATGCTTCAGGAGCGGTGCCGTTGAAATCCTGTCCTTAAGGTCGAGGAACGCCCTCTACGCGTCCGGGGTCCAGCAGAGGCGTTGAGGTTGGCCTTTTAACAACAACGTGAGTGGCGCTGTGATGTTGCTGAAGTCTCGGATGAACCGGCGGTAGAAGTTGGCAAACCCGATGAAACTCTGGAGTTCTTTGCTGGTCTTCGGGACCGGCCATGACCTCACCGCCTCCACCTTCAGCTCCTCCATCCACACGCCCTCCGGAGCGATGTGGTATCCCCCTTTACGTATAGATGGTGTGTGAGGAGACGTTGCATGACAGCACGGACGTGGGCCACGTCTTTCGAGTATGTTGGGAAGTAAATCAAGATGTCATCTATATAAACCACTACATACCTCCTCAACATTTCACAGACCACCTAGTTTAGAAAGGCCTGGAACACCGCCGGTGTGTTTGCTAACCCGTAAGGCATCACCAGGTATTCATAGTGGCCCGACACCGTGCTGAACGCCATCTTCCACTCGTCTCCCTCCCAGATATGCACAAGCGCACGCCCCCCTAAGTTGCTCTATGGCCGACAGAACGAGGGGTATTGGGTAGTGATGCTTCACTCTGATAGCGTTTAGTCCTCTGTAGTCTATGCAGGTTCTCAGCCCCCTGTCCTTCTTCACGAAAAATAAACTAGCTGAAGCAGGGGAGGTGGAGTGGTGGATGTACCCCTGCTCCAGTGACTTCGTTATATAGGTCTCCATGGCATCATTCTCGGCCATAGAGAGCAGGTAGATCCTGTTCCTGCGGGGCGCAGTCTCTGGGAGGAGATCAATGGCGCAGTCCCAGGAGCAGAGGGGAGGGAGACACTGTGGTCGGATCGCGATGCTGTGGTCAGAGCTGTCCGTGATTTTTTTGGTTTGATAGCAAGTGTGTCTGTGTGAAGTGAGTTTGTGTGGGGGAGTAGGTGTGTTAAAAAACAAAGTTGAAATGATGCTAATATAGATGGTTTACAGATAGATAATGTCTACTTGCTCATTGCTGATCTAATCCAGCACAGACAAAAGTCAATTAGATCCATACCGGCTTGCCATTTTCATCCAAAACTGAGATGAACTTGATCTGCTCAGCATTTTTATACATGCCACAAAGCATGATAAAACATTTTAATTGCTTAATTCAAGGGTGAAGGAGTGAATTTCATATTGGGGGACACACATTTAAAATGTTTGCGAATATTCTAGTGGGTCCCTCCTGTCCCCCCATGCTCCTACGCCCTTGGCTTAATGCTATCATGCAGTACACATGTAGTTAGGTCTGAAAATGTTTGGACATAATTTTGGCTCTGTATGCCACCACAATGGATTTGAAATGAAACAACCGAAATGCAACTGAAGTGGAGACTTTCAGCTTTAATTCAAGGGGTTAAACATAAATATAATATGAAACGTTTAGGAATTGCAACCATTTTCATACACAGTCCCCTTATATCAGGGGCTCAAATGTAATTGGACAAATTGACACAATCAAATAAAATGTTCATTTTTAATACTTTGTCGAGAATCCTTTGCAGGCAATGACTGCTTGAAGTCTGGAACGCATGGACATCACCAAATGTTGGGTTTCCTCCTTTATGATGCTTTCCCAGGCCTTTCCTGCAGCTGTCTGCAGATGTTCTTTGTTTGTGGGTCTTTCTGCCTTCAGCAAATACATGCTCGATCAGGTTGAGATCAAGTGATTGACTCGGCCATTGCAGAATATTCCACTTCTTTTTCTCAAAAAACTCCTGGTTTGCTTTTGCAGTATGTTTTAGGTCATCTGTAAAGTGAAGCGCTGTCCGATCAACTTTGCTGAATTTGGCCGAATCTGAGCAGACAATATATCCCTATACACTTCAGAATTCACCCGGCTGCTTCTGTCTTCTGTCACATCATCAATAAACACTAGTGACCCAGTGCCATTGGAAGCCATGCATGCCCATGCCATCATACTCCCTCCATCGTGTTTTACAGATGATGTGGTATGCTTCGGATCATGAGCTGTTCCAAGCCTTCTCCATACTTTTTTCTTCCCATCATTCTGGTATAGGTTGCTCTTAGTTTCATCAGTCCAAAGAGTCCTGTTCCAGAACTGGGCTGGCTTTTTTAGATGTTTTTTGGCCCTGTCTGAAGTTATGTGCTGGAGATAATGCATTTCAGAAAAACAATGTAGGTTAAGTGGTATATTAAAGAAAGAAAACATAAAATGTACTTGTTCACTGGTCTATAGACTCGTGTCTCACATCAGATGGTGCCATTACATTCTCAGAGGCTTGTCCATGAGCCATCTGCCAAGGAAATCGTGGAAATCTTTTCTATATGTAGATATTGCTTATCTAACAATACTGCCTAAAGTCAGAAAATCTCTGTGCTCTGCCATGATAGCCGTAGCTATGGAATGGAACATAGCTACGGCTGTCATGGCATAGCTACAGCTAAAGATGAAGTCATGGGTGTGGTGAACCCTCTGTATTTCTCTTCTCTTCATGGTAGACTTGGATAATGATATGACTACCTCCTGGCATGTGTTCTTCACTTGGCTAGATGTTGTGAAGAGGATTTTCTTTACCATGTAATGGATCCTACGATCATCCACCACTGTTGTCTACTGTAGATGTCCAGGCCTTTTTGTATTGCAGAGCTCACCAGTGTTCTATTTTTCTCAGAATGTACCAAACTGTTGATTTGGCCACTCCTAATGTTTCTGCTATCTCTCTGATGGATTTTTTGTTGCAGCCTAAGGATGGCCTGTTTCACTTGCATTGAGAGCTCCTTTGATCGCATGTTGTGGGTTCACAGCAATAGCTTCCAAATACAAATTCCACACCTGGAATCAACTCCAGACCTTTTACCTGCTTAATTGATGAAGAAATAACAAAGGAATAGCCCACACCTGTCTATGCAACAGCTTGTGAGTCAATTGTCCAATTACTTTTGGTCCCTTGAAAAAGAGGGGGTACATATTAAAGAGCTATAATTCCTAAACCCTTCCTCCAATTTGGATGAGAATAACACCAAATTAAAGCTGAGAGACTGCACTTTAAGACCATATTCATTATTTCATAATGAAACTTGGAAATATTTTCGTAAACAGCCAAGATGAAACTTGTGTCAATGTCCAATTATTTCCGGACCTAACTGTATATACAGTTAGAAGAAAAGAACAAGACGGTAAGCTTCAAATCACAACGACTTAAATCCGACTGAGCTGGTTTTGGATGAATTGTGCAAAAGGGTGAAAGCAAAGCAACCGACAAGTAGAACGCATTTGTGGTAACTTCTGCTACAGTGTTGGGATGGACTTTCAAAACAATATTTGATTTCTATTGTAGAAAGAATGCCACGAGTGTCTTCGGCAGTAATGTCTGCAAAAGGTGGCTACTTTGATAAGTTAAAAAGTTAAATAAAATGTCTCCAATTGTTTATTTGCTCTGTGCTTTAAGTTCAGAGTACATTAAAATATTAAATGGTGTCAATTTAAGTTTACTGCTAACCTTTTTTGCCATTTCAGGTTATTTACTGGACTTGAACTGTTTAAGTTCCAATGAAAACTGGAAAAATTGAGTGTTCTAAAACCTTTGACTGGTAGTGTATATTCCCACTCATATTGTAAATTTTTAAGTTCACCTTAGTGATGCGGAAACCTTAAGTCGTAAGCCATGACATCCTGTTTCACTGGGGTATAAATGATGTGACACACAGGACACATTCCCATAGTTCTCCATCATTATGGGAAAGACCCAAGAAAAGAGCAATGATGTACGACAAAATGTTGTTGAGCTGCACGAATCAGGAAATGGCGATTAGAAAATAGCTTGAAAATGCCAATTTCCAATACCATGGCAATAATTAGGAAGATTAAAGCAACTGGAGATGCTAAAACAACGTCCCGAAAGAGGATGTGTCTGTATTGACCGCACCCACAGTAAGGAGGATGGCTCGAGTGGCCAAAGAGTCATTGTTTGGAAGGGTGGCCATAGAAAAGCCTTCGTTTTCATCAAACAACAATCTCACGGGCCTATAGCTTGCCAAATGTTACTAGAATTTTCAATGGTACCAGGTTACAGTTGTGCTCAAAACTTTGCTTAACCTTGGAGAATTGATAATACAGTGGATGTAAAAAGTCTACACACCCCTGGTAAAATGCCAGCTTTTTGTGATGTAAAAGAATGAGACAAACATAAATCATGTCAGAACTTTTTCCGCTTTTAATGTGACCTATAATGTGAACAATTCAATTGAAATACAAACTGAAATCTTCGAGGGGGAAAAATGAAAAATAAAAACCTTACAATAACCTGGTTGCATAAGTGTGCACACCCTCTTATAATTGGGGATGTGGCTGTGTTCAGAATTAACCAATCACATTCAAACTCATGTTAAATAGAAGTCATTACACACCTGCCATCATTTAAAGTGACTCTGATTAATCACAAATAAAGTTCAGCTG
>JACXGI010007574.1:25610-37129 GCA_016801175.1 Esox masquinongy
AAAGCGCTCCAAATCTGTCAGATTGCGAGGACATCTCCTGTGCACAGCCCTCTTCAGATCACCCCACAGATGTTCAATTGGATTCAGGTCTGGGCTCTGGCTGGGCCATTCCAAAATGTTAATCTTCTTCTCGTGAAGCCATGCTTTTGTGGATTTGGATGTGTGCTTTGGGTCGTTGTCGTGCTGAAAGGTGAACTTCCTCTTCATCTTCAGCTTTCTAACGGATGCCTGAAGGTTTTGTGCCAAAATTGCCTGGTATTTGGAACTGTTCATAATTCCCTCCACCCTGACTAAGGCCCCAGTTCCAGCTGAAGAAAAACAGCCCCAAAGCATGATGTTGCCACCATCATGCTTCACTGTGGGTATGGTGTTCTTAGGGTGATGTGCAGTGTTGTTTTTGCGCCAAACATACCTTTTGGAATTATGGGCAAAAAGTTCAACTTTGGTTTCATCAGACCATAACACATTTTCCCACGTGCTTTTGAGGGACTTGATGTTTGTTGTTGCGAACTTCAGCCGAGCTTGGATGTTTTTCTTTGTAAGAAAAGGCTTCTGTCTTGCCACCATACCCCATAGCCCATAAATATGAAGAATACGGGAGATTGTTGTCACATGTGGCACACAGCCAATACTTGCCAGAAATTCCTGCAGTTCCTTTAATGTTGCTGTAGGCCTCTTGGAAGCCTCCCTGACCAGTTTTCTTCTTGTCTTTTCATCAATTTTGGATTTGAATTGTTCACATTATAGGTCACATTAAAAGTGGAAAAAGTTCTGACATGATTTATCTTTGTCTCATTCTTTTACATCACAAAAACCTGGCATTTTCACAGGGGTGTGTAGACTTTTTATATCCACTGTACCTTGTTGGAAGGACTATGTAAGTTGACCAAGCATATCAAGTGCGCTGTTAATTTTGTTTGATTGTCTAGGCCATCGCGCTACTTTCAGACAGTTTGGCTTTAGAGTGCTAACAAACTGACTGGTAAAGTAAATTCAAATTTATTGTCACTGAACAGTACAAGTACAGTACAACAAAATGCAGTGATTTCATCTGTATCCATGATTAAGAGTATATCCTTTAACCTTAATAAACAACCTGTTTGATTTTAAAATCTTTCTGAGAATACAGCCAGAGGGAATACAAAAATGCTTAACTGTCCCAATAATTACCGAGTGCACTGTAATTACCAAAATGAAGGATCTGAAACACACCCTAGAAATTATGTGGTAATGAAGATTTTAAGTTACCTTGACGAGGTCTCAATCTGCAAACAATGGCGAACAGGTACAAATGACACAGGATTCACCACGTCACAAAAGCCCACGCATGCCTTCCATGATGGTAATGTAATCAGATCTCACGTTTTTCACACTCACAGCTTTTTGTACAGTTTTACAATGGGAAGGGTGGGCGAACAGGGGTGTCTGACAATAGGAACCCATATTCTAAAGGCATTTAAACAAATACATTTACTTAAAAATCACTCCAGACAATAATAAAACGTGTAAATGCGTTACGTACTGAGAAAGTGTCCACGCCCACCCACTGGTAACTGCGAGGTATTCTAGTACCGGGGATCCCAAACTAAGGGGAGCACCCCCTGATGGGGCGGCAATGTTTTATGGGAGGGTTTAATGTTTGGGCCTTGATTGTGCAGCTAGCTGATGAGTGTATCATGGGGAGGCAAAAGCAGCTAGGATTTCCTGGTCTCATCACGTTGTAGCCACTTCATCATGTGGCCTAGAGCACCTGCAGAGCTAATTGAGCATGTCAGGTGCGTAAGGGTACCCTCACACGCACTGGCCTATGTGACTTCCTGGTTAGAAGAGCAGTCTGGGAAAAAAAGTGTGAATTCTATGAAGGAGGGATTGCTGTTATTTTCAAGTCTCCCGAATCCACTGGACGTTGCTGCGATGACATAGGGCTGTAGATAAGTTGAGTTTCATAGGATGAAATTGGGGAAGTCAGAAAAAAGCAGGCAAAAAGCTAGAAACCATTTGCAATGTATGCAATCTGTAATTAAGCCTGCAATTATTTAGGCTTGAAAGAAACAGTAAAATGCCAGGAAACAACTTGGATGTACCCTAGAATGTCATTGGTTTGTCTGAGATTTTAAAACTGAGCTACAACCTTGTGAAGTCAATGAGTCAAAACAGTTTGACCTTGCTTGGGAAGTAATTTTATTTAACCCCTTACTGAAATTAATATACATTTTTCTGTAAAGAGAATATGTATTATTCAATTTAAGTTTCATACACATGCTAACAAAACAGACTAGGATGTGGAATAACTTATTATATCATTATTAAATAGCCTGACTAAATTATGACCTGAGTGTAAATTAACTAATGAAGATACCTAGAAATATGCTTCAAAACAACTAAATGTTCCTGATTTTCTTTAAACAAAATCAAGGCGGTAGTGACATTTTTCAATATTGGGACCTGAAAGGGGCCTTGTAAGGGTACAGTTTGGAACCCCTTCTCTAATACACTGACAGGTTTAGTTTCAAAAACTTAGGGGGAAACTTTAGGAAAGAGATTATTTACCCTGATATTTAGGTTGTAATTATGGTTCTTTAGGTTGTAGTTAAGACCAACTCATGTTCGTTTCTCTGGATTACAAACTGTGGCTCTAAAAAGGTGATAGCTATTGAATACTGCCGACCTGTGCGTGGCAGTAATGAGGGATTTGATAATTTGGGTTCCAGACTATACACGTTTCGGTTGCTTTTCATTTTTTATTTAGATCTTATTTGTAATTACATTCCGGGATGTGTCATTAAATAGTGATGGTTGCGCGTGAGTATGTTTTTGTTGTTGACATTATAACGCTAGGAGAACTGTCAGTAAATGGACAAAAAATGGTAGCTAACTGGGCATAAGATATTCGTCACACCGTTTCCTCCTAAACCCAGATTCTGCTTCGCTATTACTAAAGACATTTGCTGCTCACAGCTGGGTTTGGGAAGAATTTATAAGCGTGTGAGGTTTAACTGACGCTTAGAATGTATATCATTCACAAACAATCGGAGAATAGTGACAACTCTTCCTAAATCTATGCACGTTGTTGATAGTTTGCTTACAAAATCAGTTCATCTAAGATATTTGCTGTATCTCTGCCATCAGCTATCAAGACAGACCACTGCAGTCAACTATAAGTAAAAGTAGAGATTGAGAATACACTTCCCTGATAAAATTTGATTTTTTTTCTCCATTTGATTAGTTTGTAAATAAGTTAGCTAGCCACTGTAGCTTGCTAACCTGTTACAGACTGAGTTGTCTGCCCATGTATGTTGGGAGAAAGATTTCCATGATACAACGTAAACTCTCCAACATATTTAGGCAAGTTTGGCAAGAACAAAGTTCCTGCAAGCTAGCTTAATAGTAGCTAACTAGCTCGAAACAGTTTGCTTGATCTAGTCCAGGGCAAAATTGTTAATTTCACGTCAACATTCACTTGATTCTTACCTTAGCTAGCAGCCCACTACATTCCGCGTCCTTGGAAGCCGCTTGGTTCTCAACTTCTCATTCTGCCCCGCATCTGTCCGTTCCAGCACGAGCTCCGCTGTCAGCACGACCACATCCTCTCCGCGCTGATGAAGGTCTCGTGCGCTGTCTGTCTGGTGCTCACTTTGCCGTTCGAGTTGGCAGTGTTTCTGTGTTTACTTGAGTCCCTTATGGTTATTGAAATTGTGTAATGAACTGAAATGAAACCAGACTAAACGTATACCTGCTGTTGAATATATTTGACATAGAATCTCCGTATTATTATGTAAATGTACATTTGCTGACTGCGAGCAAGTGTCGTTGGTCACCAGGAACTTGGAAGTTAGCCAATCTGGCTGGCTGGCTTTCTATTTGATATAAATAAATCACGTGATCAAATTATTGCGGAAAATGACATCGAACGTCACAAAATAACTTTTTGCTGATATATTATTTTGTAATCCATACAGACACCTTAAATTCTTATTCCAAGTCTTTTTGGCCAGCGATGTTCCCCATCCAACCTGACAGAGCTTGTGAGGATCTGTCAAGAAGAATGGTCGAAACTCCCCAAACACATGTGCGCCAAGCTTGTAGCGTCACACCCAAGAGGCCTGGAGGCTGTAACCACTACCAAAGGTGCTTCAACAAAGTACTGAGTGAAGGGGTTAATAAAATGTGATATTTCTGTCTTTGTGTTTTTA
This sequence comes from Esox masquinongy, assembly GCA_016801175.1. NCBI lineage: Eukaryota > Metazoa > Chordata > Actinopteri > Esociformes > Esocidae > Esox > Esox masquinongy. The sequence goes on from JACXGI010007574.1 coordinate 29,804, forward strand.
TACATTTGTTTATTTGGAAACCTGTTGTAGCTTTGTCATTATTGGAAATTGTGTGTGTATTGATGAGGAAATAAACAATTTAATTCATTTTAGAATAAAGCTACAATGTAGCCAAATGCGCAAAGGGTTAAGGGGTCTGAATACTTTTTAAATGCACTGTATGTATGTGTGAATGTGTTGTAGATGTTGGTGGTGTGCAGAATAGGGAAGAACCATGGAAAAATTGGTCACCTGCCGGAATCATGTTAAGATTAGGTAAAATTATTTTTAATAGTAGTAATTTGCAGGTCCTCACTTTCATTTTAAAACCCACATGGTGTGTATGTGTGTGTGTGTGTGTGTGTGTGTGTGTGTGTGTGTGTGTTTGTCCTTGTGTGACACCTTAGTTGAACCATACTCTTTAACTGCATAAACAGATTCTATCCATAGATGAGACTCATGTTCAATGAGATTTTTATCATTCCCACTCTGAATTTCTAATGTGCCTGTGCCGGCACACATTTTAAAATGTATTATATGTCTAAGTGTTCATGCCACTAACTTGAAGTAACAGCACGGCATTTCCAGACTTAATTGGTTTTCCTTCCAAAGTAAGTGTTATGAATTGATTTTAAATGCAGCTTTTCTATATTATAGTGTGTCAGTACCTAAAACATTAATGTAGGCAGACCACTAATTGGCCAACTCATCCTTCTCGGGAGCGTTAAATTGTACTCCTTGGCATATGCTAAACAAAGAAAAAGAAGTGATAAAGCGGGAAAAGGAGGGGTTTGTTGCTGCTGGGAGTTGGAATGACATTAAGGTATAAAAAAATATCTTTAATTATGTTACAGATACAGGCTGTGTTTTGTAGAATTGAATTATGTTCATGAAGTGATTTCTCCAGGCTGACGGGGGACATGATCACAGCCCCAAAGGAGAATCGCTGGCAATCCTACACTCCTTTCAAAGAGAGATAAATGACACAGGAGCTTCAGGGTAGCCTAGGGGTTGGAGCATCTGACCAGTACCCGATAAATTGCCAGATTGAATCGCTGAGCTGGCGAGATGAAAAAAATCTGGCTGCTCCTGAAAATGTCTTCTCAGTGGTAAAAGAGAAATAATGAAGATGTTAGCTACCCAGTAGTGAAATACTACATGTATATCTGATAGAGCCATTCCTCCATTCATTTTGAATTTACAGAACTTTTTTGTTTTAAAATCCCATATGAATAGATTAATAATTGAGTACAGTTTCATATGAAAGGAAAACATTTTAATACTGTTAACTCTTTCCAACATAGTTTCCAGGCAGCATGGATTTTATTTCACAAATTATATTTTGCTATGAATTTGTCCATCAGAAGGGAGACATCTGCTTTAACTCTATGATATATTTTTCCTTATTTTTCATTTGTACTCAACTAAAATATTTATGCAATGTTTTACTGTGATGATAAGTAATTTGCTTAGGAGTTAGAAGGACTCCTATTAAAAAAACACATATATAACCCTAACCTTATCCCTTACCCTAAACCTTCTTCTAAACTTAACCCTGGCCTTAGCAAGCAGTTGCTTATCAACACACATTTTTTGATAGTATTGCTATCTATAGAACAACTACAGATGGAAATTGGGACTCCCAAAATAAAGTGTAACTGGCTTTTAAATGAGTGCTCGTGGGACAAAACGTGTCCCTGTTTTTTTGTTCGCTACATAATTGTGGGTTGTGAAACTATATGTTATTATAACATTGTTATACAATTATGACTGGGCCTGCTCAAGTCTATCATTCTTCCTGTACAGCAGCACAGCCAAAATGACACTTTGGTGCTCAAGGGGATTTGTGGTCCAATACAATGTTACAACACCACTGTTGAGGATAGCTTATGGTCTACAATCAAGTGATTCCAAAGTCTGAAGTAGCCAAGATGTACTGGACTTCAACCCCACAAGGTTTGTTGCAAAGGGCAGCCAGGATGTGGCTAAAATGTGTGCAGTCACAGTGCAAAAAAGTTAAGCACCTTCCCATTTCACAGTGTCATGGCAAAGTCTTCGACTGTAGCTGTCCAGATGGCACTTCACATTTTTCAGGAACAGTGTACCTGTATCTTTTTTAGTGCTTGATACAGTCTGGTGACAGATTTAAGGAGAAAACAACATGAAGTGTCTCAGCGATGTATTGGGCCACCAAATACGCTTCAATGCGCTTCGGCACAGATTCTACGAGTCTCTGAAACGCTACTGGAGGGATGGTACACCATTCTCCCAAAAGATATTCCTCATTTCATATTTTGCATGATAGAATGTTAACTGCCTAATTGTATCATGCCCTTCACTTGTTTGAAGGCATCTGCATTTGTTATTTTCCCTCATTTAGTCAGCTTTTTCCTTTAATTTCTCTCCCGTCTGTATATGGTACAGCTGAGTGTTGTCATTTTTTGGAGGAAATGCATAGGCTACCACAGGCTCCTCTACAAAACAATTAGCCACAAACAGCGGCATGATTCCACTTTGTTTCCCTGACACTTGGATCTGTACATCCGGCCTGTTTAGGTGAGCTTCAGAACACTGAGATTAGGCTGCCCTGTTCCAAGTTGTGGGAATTGGGAATATCTCTCCTCGGGTCCACCCCCACTATATCCCTACCAAAACGCACCGAACGAGAAAGCCTGAGGCCCCTCCTCTCTGACCCTCTCTGACCCTCTCCTCCAACAGGACCAGAAAAGTAGACTGGGACTACAGTATAAGCATCCCCAGCGGAGTTCGAAGGCGCACGACCTTAACACCAGGAGTCGCTAGAGCGCGACGTAACAATGCAATTGTGTAGCCTATGTAAATTGGTGGAATGTGGGTGCAGCAGCAGCAAAAGGCATCAAAGTTCAACCAGCGGTGTGATAAGAATCGGATCGGCGAGATATGTTCGGAGGATGGAAAGAGTACAACGTCACTAACAAAAAATGACAGAGATGAAGAATTGTTGGCTAATTATTAACGTTTTGAAATTACGTTTGGTTATGTTACGGGCGGTTCCACACGATTATACCTGCCCTTTCAGCATATTTGACTTAAAGGGATTGTTTTGTTGTCTTTAGATACACACGTCCTGTTCTTACCTGACCTGTCCTGATTGGGCTGCGTGCAGTGTACTAGGCTGCCAAACGCCTTCGTGTTTGCTCGTTGTTTGAATACACCTGTGACTGTTGGTAACCTGCCAGGGAGGTTGTCTTTCGCCTTCGCTTTCTCCCTCTTCCACTGTCCCCCGTTGAAACCAGTTGAAACTTCTTTCTCTCCCAGGAGCCTCCAACCGGAACCGTAAGTGTCTTGTTTCCCTGAAATGAGCCGAGATCTCAAGCAACCGAACAAGAGGGACTGTTGTACATAGACAGTCTTATGTTTCCTAGATCCAAACACTTAATTAGTTGCAGTCCCGGAACTGTTCAAGTTCGGTTGCCCATGTTTTAATAAATAAATAAAATACAATTCATTCAGTGAATTTAATAGAAAATAACATTCAATTAAACATTTTATTATCATGTGTTGCCAACTACTATATGTAAGCCTATATGCCTCTTGGTGCCAGGACACAGCGAGAGGTTAGCCGTGGTATATTAGCCATGTGTTTTGGCCATACTGGTTTTGGAGTACGGGAACAAATAGTGCCTTCGTCAAGAGAACACTGCGTTTCTGTTTGAATGGATTATTTTATAAATTATTTTATAGGGGACGTACGTGTGCAGGTGGGCCTGCCAATTTATTTAAGTGATTTGTTTGATAATCAGATACAACATGGTTTGAAGAAGTCTGGCCAGTTGAATGTGCTGATTATGCGACGGTTATTCAGTGTCGTTACTGTCGGCACATCTCCAGCTTAAGCTGATGAGTCGGTTGGTCAGGTTAACGGGATGGATAAGCCAATGGATTTTACCAAAATTAACTGTTTTAACTTGGAGCTGGCTCTAAATACTCTGCCAATGTGTGACCTGATGTCATGGTAGACCTCTTCCCATCTCTATCGTTGATATTCATCACAACATAGCAAATCATTTAACAATGGGTACACTGCCATCTAGAGGATTGGTTAAACAGTACAGGATATTACAGCGGTACAATAATCAGAACCGCGCCCCAGTGGCAACTCTTCAGCCTGCCAAGAACTTGGGATGATCCTAAACAACACCCTGTCATTTCCTGCGAACATCCAAGCAGTGATTCCCTTTGGCAGATTTGTTCTCTATCTGTTCACCCTCCTGAAATCAGGGACTGATTCATACAAATATGAAGATGTATACACTCAGTCATTTAATTTGCTATGTATAAGAGCGTCAGCTCAATGACATTTATGTAATTCAGACCTGAGACCACAGAGACTAAAATCACTATTTGCGTGTAGCCTACTTCATATGCAAATTCCCTGAATTACCATAACACGCTGTATGCCTAGTACGGACGCTAGGGGCAGTAGCGTATGGCTTTAAACGAAGTAAGCTTTTGCTTTCCTATCCCTAACCTTAACCACAGTGTAGTGAACATTAACCCTTATCTATTTTTTGTAGCGCAACACTTTACTCGGTGTACTAGTCCAAATTTGACGAAAATGCTAGTTTGACAGTTGCTTGCTTGCTTACACCATTCATCAAATCAAGCAAGTTTATTTATATAGCACAATTCATACATAGAAGCAATTCAATGTGCTTTACAAAGAAAAATAAAAAAATATAAAATTACAAAAGCATAAAAACAAATACCCAAATGAAAACATCAAAACATCATAATAATAAGACATAGAATAAGAAAATAGAAATAGAATAAAAACAGGATAAAAACATAGGAAGCTATAAAAGCTGTTCGGTTAAGTTTAAGCGCTCAGTCATAGGTGAGCGAAAAGAGAAGTGTTTTTAACCTGGATTTAAAAATTTATACATTTGGGGCATGTCTAAGATCTTCTGGTAGTTTATTCCAGTTGTGTGCAGCATAACTGCTAAACGCAGCTTGGCCATGTTTAGTCTGGGCTCTACTAGCTGACCTGAGTTCACGGATCTAAGAGCCCTGCTCAGTTTATATTCTTCAAACATATCAGAAATGTATTCAGAGCCTAAACCATTCAGTGGTTTATAAACTAAAAGCACCACTTTTAAAATCTATTCTGTAACTGACTGGAAGCCAGTGCAAAGATTTAAGAACCGGAGTGAAGCTCCGTTCTCTTGGTCCTGGTCAACATTCTAGCAGCAGCATTCTGAATGAGTTGCAGCTGTTTTACAGTCTTTTTGGGGAGTCCAGTTAAGAGCACATTACAGTAGTCGACCCTACTAGAGATAAAAGCATGGATGAGCTTCTCTTGGTCTTTTTGGGACACCAAGCCCTTGATTCCGGCTATATTTTTAAGATGATAGAATGCTGTTTTGGTGATCGCTTTGATATGACTGTTAAATGTGAGGTCTGAGTCTATCAGACCACCAAGATTACCCACTTGGTCCCTGGTTTTTAGTGCCCAAGAATCCAGCTCATTACTAATACTATTTCTTTTATTTTTGTTACCAAACACAATAATCTCAGTTTTTTCTTGGTTCATCCAGGTATTTATGTGCCCTATACAGTGACACAGTGAGTCTATTGTGCTGTTGTCATACGGTTTGAGAACCATATATGAATATCATCTGCATAGCTATGGTAGTTGATGTTGTTGTTCTGTAGAATTTGGCCCAGAGGTAGCATATAGAGATTGAACAGAAGCGGTACGAGAACTGATCCCTGGGGAACTCCACATGTCATAGCCACCCTATCAGATTCATGATTACCAATGTTGACAAAGTAACTCCGGCCATCTAGATAAGATCTGAACCAATTAAGGACTGTCCTGGAGAGTCCTATCCAATTTTCCAGCCTGTCTAGAAGTGTTCTATGATCTACAGTGTCAAATGCTGCACTGAGATCTAAGAGAACCAGAACTGTTATTTTATCCAACTCAGTATTCGGCCGTATATCATTTAAAACTTTTATCAGGGCCGTTTCAGTACTGTGGTGAGGTCAGAAGCCTGACTGATATTGAGTTCACAAAATTGCTGAGTTGATTGAAGACAACCTTCTCAATGATGTGCAGTGCGAACTGTTGCCACGCAGAAGGTGATTTGAGCATATTGCACACGGTTCAACATCCATGTCTGCGTGATACACAGGCGCCATATGAGCGACTGGGTTGCTTGCAGAGGGTGGTGCACTGCCTGAGTTTGGTCGGTTAATAATCGATTACAGCTGCCGTGCTTCGTCGTGCTCTGCTGTCTTCTTGCGGCAGCCGGGAGCCCCTTGTGAGCTCAGTTGAGGTACAAGGCCAGAGAATGTGTTCCTTCTGGCTTGTAGGGATTCCAGTAGACATTCTGGTTGAGCGAGCAGCAGAGTAAGTACCATAACAGCATCGGATGTGTTTCGGAAGATACACGTGTTGCAATGAATCAGGGCCTTACAACACTAATAACATATTAAACTAATAAGATATTTTTTAAGAAATGTTACAGAACTGGGTAAAATGCAAAACAATAAGGGGGTCCTAAGAATATTTTTTAGTTTGTGGCACTAAAGAGACCGTCTTAAGCTGGGGGAAGTGTTTTCAATTAGCCTAGGGCTTAGTGAGGGAACAAGGCAACGTGGCAAGGTTTCTGGTCACGTCGGACTAAAAAAGAGACCCAAACCAAGGACTTCTTATGAACCAAGCTCAGCCCACCCAAACAGATGGTCTCAGTTCAGTTTGCTTCAGGGATGCTTTTGGGTGTGTACGTCACAAAGTGTTTGCAAACCTTGTTGAGTTCTTACATTTTTTTTCTTACATTTGACATGTATTTCACGTTTTTCTTTTGCATTTCAGTAGAGTACACTGTGTAAACTAATCTGAAAGTTGCGTCAACCAAAGGTAAACCACATTTATTCCCCCCAGCTTGGGTTTTGGGTGTGGATCGACCAGAACAAGCACAGCCGAGCATCTCATCAAACCTCATCCATGAATGTCTGGTACATGGTTTGTTAAAAGTTGGCTGCAAAACTGTGAGTACACCCCAAATCCAGGGAGTGTCACTGTTGCATTTCAAAACCACACTCAATAATTAGATATTCAATTAGGCCTCACTTAACTGCACAGTGATTTAATTAATCTAGTGTCCCCACACACTGAACTTGCTGTTCATTTAGTTCAGTCAAGCAATAAATCACAGGGAATCAAGGTCTATTGTGGCCCTGGCTCCTGGCCAACATTCTTAACCCGGGTTCAAGAACTAACTGAAATCTTTCAAATGCTTTCACTCACCCTGCCTGGATGGTCAGAATAGTCAAAAACTACTGTTTTTTTTTTTTTTTTTT